>JAOXOE010032878.1:0-10651 GCA_028565055.1 Phoeniculus purpureus
GAGCTGTTCAAGGCAGGATTGGACATGGCACTTGGTGCCATGGTCTAGCCTTGAGCTCTGTGGTGGGGGTTGGACTTCCAACCCTGGTAATACTATGATACTATACTATGATACTATGATAGATTAGCCATAAATGTTTTAAAGGAATAGTAATATAAAAATTTATTACGTAGGCATGAAGAAATATTTATCCAAGAAGTTTTATCTGATTAATTTAACCTGTGTACAGCTAACACCATTTTCCAGGTTGTCATCTACCTGCCTTGGGTAATCTTCTCTCCTTCTGCAAATTAAAGGATTACCACAGAAGACAAAATTAGTAGGCATTTGCGAAGGTTTCTCTACAGGAATAATATCGTGATCTAAATAGTAACCCCTTCCAAAAATCAAATGATGATCTATTTTATGCCTAAATATCCAAGAATCTCAGAGAGAAATTCAGTAGTTTCTCCACCAAAGTCTTGTCTAACATCATTTTCACTGCAAGAGGATACAAGATGTGCTACTAGGCATGCACACTGATATTAAGACTGCATTAACAATTTCAGCTGACCTGATAAGCATGGATATGGAGAAAGCTGAGGAACTCAGTAATTTTTTTTTTGCGTCAGTGTTCAATAGAAAGAAATCAAACCATACCACTCAAGTCACAGAATTTAAAGGCTGGGACAGGGAGAAAGAAGCACCACCTGTGGTAGGAGCAGATTGAGTTTATGACTATATCAAAAACCTGATATTTTACAAGTGCACGCAACCTGATAGAATTCATACACAGGTTCTGAGGGAATTCGAGGATGAAGATGCTAGAGTAGAATCCATCATATTTAAGAAATCATGGCAGTCCACTTAAGTTCCCGCCAACTGGAAAAGGGGAAAAATAATTCCCATTTTTAAAGTGTGAAAAAAAAGATCCAAAGAACTGCAGGCCAGTCAGTCTCCCTTCTACACTTGGTAAGATCATGGAGCAGATTATACCGGAAACTATGTTAAGACATATGGAAATGCAAAACACAGAGGTGATTTGTGACAGCAAACATGACTTAGAATCACAGAATCATAGAACCAAAGAATCATTAGGGATTGGAAGGGACCTCAAAAGATCATCTAGTCCAATCCCCCTGACACAGCAGGATCGCGTAGATCAAGTCACAGAGGAACATATTCAGGTGGGGTTAAATGTCCCCAGAGAAGGAGACTCCTCAACCACCTGGAGTCTGTTCCAGTGCTCTGTCACCCTTACCACGAAGAAGTTCCTTCTGATGTTTATGTGGAACTTGCTATGTTCCAGCTGACACCCATTGCCTCTTGTCTTATCACTAGATGACACTGAGAAGAGCCTGGCTCCATCCTCCTGACACTCACCCTTCAAATATTTATATACATTAATGAGGTCACGCCTCAGTCTCCTCTTTTTCAAGCTAAAGAGACCCAGCTCCCTCAGCCTCTCCTCATAAGGGAGGTGCTCTACTTGCTTCATCATTCTCGTTGCTCTATGCTGGACTCCCTCCGGCAGCTCCACATCCCTCTTGGAGTGAGGGGTCCAGAACTGGACACAATACTCCAGATGCTGTCTCACCAGGGCAGAGTAGAGGGGAAGAAGAACCTCTCTTGATCTGCTAACCAGCCCCCTTCTGATCCACCCCAGGAATGCTGTTGGCCCTCTTGGCCACAAGAGCACACTGCTGGCTCATGGTCATCCTGCTGTCTACCAGGACCCACAGGTCCCTTTCTGCTACACTGCTCCAAACTCTAAACTCCTCATTAACAGCATCTGGTACAGAAAGTTACTTCATAAAGTACAAGTCATGCTTAAAAATGCATTGGTCTTCTACCACAGGGTTGCAGGGTTGCATAGGTGTAGAGAAAATGATGTCATCTACTGGGAGTTGTACAAGGCATTTGACACTGTCCCACATGACATCCTTTTTTCTAAAGTAGAAATGCATGGTTTTGACAAATGGATCACATGATGGAATTCGCTGGATGGTTGCACACGACTGAGTTGCACCGTCAGAAAACTCTCTGGGGTGGTTGACAGCTGGAGGGAAAGGATGCCACCCAGAGTGACCTTGACAGGCTTGAGAACTGGGCCAATACAAACTGTATATATTTGATTCTGGAATCCCCAATATGACAAAATTTAACTGCTGGATAGAGTCTAGAGGAGGACTACAGAGGACTAGGAGCACCTCTCCTATGAAAACAGGCTGAAGGAATTTAGGCTGTTCAGCCTGAACAAGAGAAGGATCAGGGAGCACCTTAGAGCAGCCTTCGGGTACCTCAAGGTGCTACAGGAAAGATGGACTTTTGACAAAGGGCTCTATTAAACAGAAGAAGAAAGAATGACTTCAAGCTAAAAGAGGATAGATTTAGAATGTTCTTTAGGAAGAAATTCCTTGCTATGAGAGTGTTGAGGCACTGAAAGAGATTGCCCAGAGAAGTTGTATATGCTGTCTCCCTGGAAGTGTTTAAGGCAAAGATGGTCCAGGCCCTTGGCTACTTGGTCTAGTGAAAGGTGTCATAGCCTATGGTAGAGGATTAGAGCTAGATGATCTCTAAGTAAATCATTCTATAGTTCTATGGTGAGTTAAAAAGGCACACACAGTTTTTATATGAAGAGTAGACAATGCCATAGATCTCTGCTGTTCCTTATAGGTTAAAGCAAATAAATCACTCAAATATAATGCTGTATGTATTATGTTTTGTTTTCTTAAAACTATGAAAGTATTTTTTAATATGTCTTTACCCTTATTTATCAATAAATGATTGGCTTATGACAGACTTATTCTACTTATTTAAAGATACAAAGAATTCCCAATAAAATATTATTTTAGAGTGCTAAATAATACCTGACATAAGTTTTCCAGACTTCTTTCCCTTTTCCATGTTTTCATATTCCTAGTTTCTTTGAAGATGCAGTAGTCATTTACAATACTCACAGACAGTAATCATCTCATCAGATATGGTTGACAACCCTTGTGCAGCAAGCAGAGAATTCTCTAACTAACCAGTTAATGACTGATTTCAAGGATGTTATTGCTTTAATAGACTACATGTTCAGTATTCATGAGATCAGTCTTTAGTACTTCATGCTTAACTGAACCACAAAAGTAATTTATTGTTATGGTTTAGCACCAGGTTAGCCCACAGAAATTTTGTTCTGCCCAATTGTGCAGAACGAAATCCCACCCCCCCGGGGGGGAGAGTTAAAGTAAACAAACTTCTGGAAACTGCAAGTAGAAATATTAAACTGTATTGATCTTTATTAAAGACATTATTAAATAGAAAAGATGAACCTCCCCCCATCCACAAAAAGGGAAAGGAACTGGAAAGGGAGCGGGGGGGAAGTAAAAAGGAAAGGCATATCTTAGGCAGTGCTTAAATGCTTAGCCACTTTCCTATGCCTGGTCCAAGATTACAGGAAAGGATAAAGACAAGAGAGAAGGAGAAGGGGAAAAGGTGGCCAGGGGGTGGAGTGTGAAGCAGAAGAGTGACAAATAGCTGCAGAAGGACAGAGAGGCCTCAGTGTGCTACAGGCCAAAACAGAATACAAACCAGACTCCTAAGACACACAAACAGGGAGCAGGTGCCAAGAATAAGGGAAGAGGAAGACCTTATCCCCAAACAAGGACCCTAAAATTTGTTTGGCCTACTCCACCTGCTCAGCCTGTCCCCTGTGGCAGCCACCTCTCCACTTCATTCCCATACCCCATGGCTGCTATGTGCCAGAGGGGGAAAAGAAACCATTCCCATAGCCAAGACAGGCTAACTCCTTATATTCTGGAATAGAGTTTGATACAGGAATACCATGAGAAAATATGATTTCAAAATCCATAACATGATGATAAATGTTCTATGGAAGATTTCAAAACGAAAATAATAACTTTTAGAAGGAATAACGTTAAGCTACAGGTATTGCTCTTATTGTAATAGGAGTCCTTGCAATAGAAGAATCATTTGTTAATTAAGCTATGTTAAATAGGCTAACTAATAATGAATAAAAAGAAGAGTTACTGGATTGCTCTTCACTTCTCATAAAGTAAGAACTGGAAGCATGCATGATTTGTGCACAAAGTACATGTCTAGGAATAAAATGAAAGCCATTAGTTGTAACTGACTTCTGCTTTGTTTTGCAACAAGTTCACGGTTGTTACTTCCACAGTACGAGACACATAATCCCTATACTTTAAGATACTCAACATTTGGCTGTGCTTCTTGAATGAGAATGTTCTGAAAGTTTTATAAAACTTAGCAAACTGAGTTTTATCAGATATTTAATTGATTGGCAGCTGGATCCTGGGGCAGAAGAAATCCAAATATGAGAGAAGATGAGCAAATGCACTGATCTTCCCCGTATAGAGCTGGATAAAGCTGTTGGGTGGACATAAAAAAAAAACAAATTTAGAGCACAGCATTGAGCATATCTTGTTTACTTTAGTCTCTCATCCCCCATTAACATAAACTGCTTTAACTTTGAGAAAAAGAGAGACAAATTTATCTACAGAGACATTTCCCCCTACATAAAAATATATCCAACAAAAATCATGAAAAATCACAATCTCTTAAAAAAGATCAAAAAATTAACTTATTTGCCTTACTTTTAAATATGAGTGTTTAAACTCTGTGATCATGTTCATTTGTACATGTCTGGCACTTTGATAGGCATTGAGTCTGCTTCAGAAATCACTGCTATATAAGCTACTTCCAAGGTTCATGTAACAATTAGTGGAAATTTATTTAGTGTAGTTGGTCTTTGATTTTTGTTAATCTGATTTGGAAACTTAAACATTTCTGGTGTGAGTTAAAAAAAATAAAAATTATATTCAAAGGTTGACTCTTATGGTAACAATATACATAAATCATACAACTATTTAAGGCACTATTTACGAGGAACAGACTTTTTGTACAACTGCCAGCAAAAAAAGTAAAACCATGCAGAGTTAATAAAAGGTAAAACAGTTTCCCCTTTAACAAAGTGGGGTGAGATTTAGCAATGCCAAGTCTAATGAAAATATGTCATGCTATAAATTAAACAAACAGCAAGTAATCAGATAAGTTACTACAGCATACCATCATCTATCTTTCCAAAGTGTTTACCGGTTTCTACCTTCTGCCTTAATTGATTTATTTTCCACTCTAGATACAAGTATTTGTTTTATACACCCGAAATTGGGCAACCATGAAGTCAACTCTTCCCACAGCTCTTGGAATTCCCACACAGTTTTGTCTTGTGCTACTTGGTGAAAGATTTTAGCCTGTTCCCAAATTTTCTGGATGTTGGTCTCTATTTTACTTGATTCATCACAACTTCTGCCATAAGTATTTGCTTTATGCTGGGCCTAGTATTAAATCTTTTCACTAAAGGTATCTCAGCCCACTCTCCCAAAGTACTGATGTTTTTACATTTTCACAATGACTGTCCTGAGGAGCTGTATTTCATGTATGGGATGGAAGAGTTTACTAGCACCACTTGACGTGACATCCATTCCATCATTTCACTGTCTGCAACTTTTTAAGGCATAATCAAGTAATTTGAATGGGTCCAGCTTAGTCCAATTGCCAGCAGGGATTCCAAGAAAGGGTGAGTTGAGACCATCTGCCTGCCCACATACCCAGAAATCACTAATGTTATTTGTTTTACAAGACTTCTTACATAGGTATTTGCATCAAAAGCAGCACTTGCCAGTCCTGAGTGGTTTAAGATCACAAATACCCAGATTAATGTCTCTGAAGATGAAGCCTCAGTGTCCCACCAGGTGTTGACTCCCATTGTGGTTTGGAGTTTTCTTAACTCTGGAATGATGAATCCAAGTGTCTCTTTCTTTGATTGTCACAGCTATATGAGTAGTCAGTACTTGAAATGGTCCTTCCCACCTTGGTTCCAGGGGAAATTCTGAGAGAGGCTTAACATGCACATAGTCACCCAGTACAACATTATGTACTGGCCTGTTGAGCCCTCTAGCACAAGTGTCACACACAAGCTTCTCAATTTCTCACATGGGGCCAATATGGGATATGTAATGTCAGTCCCCAAGACTCAGCTAATTTGTTGAACCACTTTAGCAGTGAAGTGCTGTCCTCAGTCTGATGATATTGTTGCCGGGACCCCAAACCTGGGTATGATCTCTTGTAGGAGAAACTTCACAGCTTCCCAGGCTTTATTAGTTTGGCAAGGGAAGGCTTCTGGCTGCCCAGAGAATGTGTCTATGAGTACCAATAGGGACTGGTACCCTCATTTTCTAGGGAGTTCTGAAAAATCAATTTGCCATTGCTGTCCAGGGATGTTCCCCTTGCCTGTCTGACCTAACGTGAGCTTAATCCCAGTTTGGATTGTTTTGTCTCACACTGCTGGGTTACCTGTCTCACTGTCCTTACTATCATATATAAGTTCCTAGCAACTATACTTTTGGATAGATACTGGTGTAGTGCTTCAGCTCCCCAGTGGGCTTTTCTATGTTCTACCATAATGAAAGCCCACAACGTCACAAAAGGTATTATGATTTTTCCTGGTGGAGTAACAGCCCACCCATCCTTTCCTAACTCCCCTTTTCATATCCTGAATAAGTTATCTGTACTCTTTTCAGTATTTTGGAGGCCTAGTCTGTTTGGATCTTATCATCTGGGACCAAGGATTGAACACCTACTGAGTCTTCCTCCACCACCCTTTTTAGCTTCTCGATCCACTAAGGAATTCCCAATTTCATGAAGGGTTGTTTTCCTTTGGTGAGCCTTGCAGTGCATGATAGCTACCTTTTCCAGCAGTTGCACTGTGTCCAAGAGCCTCAAACTTTCTTTGGCCTGTTTCGTGTGCTTTCCCTGAGTGGGTAAAAGTCCACTTTCTTTCCACACTGCTCCATGAACATGTACCATGCCAAAAGCATGCTTTGAATCAGTCCAGATATTGATCTTCTTCCCTTTTGTCAACTCCAGAGCTTATGTAAGAGATACTATCTCTGCTTTCTGTGCAGAGGTATTTGGAGAAGAGCCTTAGACTCTATTACCTCATCAGTCGTGGTGTCGGCGTATCCTGCTTTCCGTTCACCTTGTTTGATGAAGCTGCTCCCATCTGTGTACCAGGATTCTTTGGCGTCGTCTAATGGTTACTCCTTAGGTCCAGTCGCCTGGCATACACAGCTTTGATGGTTCTCAGGCAGTCATGCAATTTCCCCTTGCACCCCACTAAGACAATGGTTGACAATGTTAGTGACCACAATTTCAATGTCATCCTGTTTTATCAGAATGGCTTGGTCCCAAATAAGTCACCTGCTATTTCCTAACCTGAGCCTTCTTCTTGGACACTTGGTACCTGCTCAGCCCAGGAAAGTTCAAGAGAATCTCCTTCCATGTGATGGACAGTTCTCCGTTGCTGCTAGCAGGTCATGCATGTACTGCAACATGATTTTGTTGGTTGCTTCCAATGTTCTAGGTCTCGGGCTAGCTGATTCCAAACCAAGGTAGGGCTGTTTTTAAACCTTTGTGGTAGTACAGTCCAAGTTAGCTGCGGTTTTTGTCCAGAATCAGGATTCTCCCATCTGAAGGCAAACAGCATCTGGCTCTCAGCATCCAGTGGCAGGCAAAAGAATGCATCCTGCAGTCCAGCATGGTAAACCAAGACAACTCAGGAGTCAATTTAGTTAATAAGGTATAAGGGTTGCTACTCCTTAAGTCCTGTACTATAACTACCATTGGTTTTCTTACTGGTGTTATATGTTGAGTCACATTCCACCAGCAACCTGTGCTAGAGAAATTTCTCAATAATGGGCTTGATTCCCTTTCTGTCTTCAGTTCTCAGAGCATATTGTTTGATTCTCACTGTTTGGGACCCCACCTTGATTTTTACTATTATTGGCAGAGCTGCTTTGGCTCTCCCTGGAACATGTGTGGCCCACGTTCCAGGGAAAATCTGATTTAAAACCTCCTCAAGGGTTGTTGTTTTCCTGGGACATCTATTAAAGCCCAGCTCAGTATTTTGATAAACTGATCCTCATTTACTTTCATTTCTATTCTCCAATTAGTCTGCTCCCAAATACTCAAGTAGATCCCTGTCCAGCAATGGCTTTGGTGAATTTGGCAAATATAGAAATTTGTGAATTCCAATTTACTTTCCCAGTATAAAACCCAGCAATTCCAAAAATATGCTCTCTCACTTTGGCCAGTGGCTCCCTTTACCATCACAAAATCCTTATCCAAAGGGGTTAAAGCTTGATTCAATATTGAAAACATGGCTCCAGTATCTACCAAAAATTCTATTGATTTCTCTTTGTCCCCTAGCTAAAGTATAACCAGTGGGTCTGCTAGGGTAGAGCCCAGGTTCCTATCAGTCCTCTTTAACCTGTGTTTGAATGCACACCCATGGCTTCCCTGTCAGTTTTCAGGACATTCATTTTCCAAGGCCCCTGTTTCTTACACCAGGCACATTGGTTCTTTCCATGCACTGCTGCTTCTCAGCAGCAGGAAGGGGGAGGGCTATCAGCCACTTGCCCCACTGCACTCCAGCCAGCCAGCCATGGGGATGCCTGTGCCACTTGTGGTGTCTCCACCTTTGCCCTCGCTGTCTGCCCAAGTGTGGAGCACATCACACATACCTCCAATCCACAGGGATCTCAGGGGTCTCACCCCTTGCTCAGCGTTCTGTTGCACCTGTTCTCGTGCCAAGATCGCAGATTGCCACAAGACAACATGCAGCTCCCAAATCTTGAGGAGACAACACATAAATCTCAGCAATGGTATGCAAACATCACCCAGCTGCAATAGGGATAAAGATACAGCAGGCTCGCAGCCAGACCCTTGCACAACTCTCCTTCCACCATGCACAGCTATGCCTGCAACCACCTTGATCTGTGCAGAGATGAAGGGAACCTCGGGACTGCTGTTTCTCTACAGTGCTGTTTCTTTCACAGTGGCCACCCCTGGTTACAATATTTAATTAGGGTGTCTTTACTAATGTTCCCTCCAGCTGGACCCCATGTCTCCTTCTAGTGTGTTGAAATACAGCCAGGGGGCCTGATTCACACTCTTCCTTATTCTCAGAGCTTCCCTTGATATGCCACAAGAATACTGTACCCAAAGCAACAGAGCACTGTGCCCATGGCGCGCGCAAAAGAAGCTCAGACTGTTCCGCAGACACTCACACTCCCTGCTTTCTGGAAAGAAAACTATATGCTTATGGCAATGCAGACAGAAGGAATGTGGCAGCTGCAACACAGGAGACGTACACTTAGACTATTGCCTTGAAAGCTATTCACACTCTATCTTCCAATTCCAGCCGCACAAATCAACCCCCAACCAGAAGAGTGCTTAGGATTCCAAGAGTCAGTCCTTCCTCATAAATTTCTTCTGTTCATTTTCAGTCCATTGCACTTTATCTGTTTCCCCCACTAGTTAGTCACACAGAAATTTTACAACTTGCTTATAACCTTCTACCCACAACTTACAATATCCCAGCAGACCCCAAACCTGCCATATATTTCTTCCAGTACAGAGTGTACTTTTTCCCTGGATACTTTCAATCCCATTTTCCCAAGTAATTCAACAACTTAACTGTTACATCCCCAACCTCCTCTGGATCCTGACTTGCAATCACAAATTCCGAAACTTCGGCTCTTGGCACTTCCCCAGTTCCACTGAGGGAGCCGGGCACTCAGATGTTCAAGGTTTTCTATCTTTCTTTCTTTAAAGCTGTTTTAAACCAGTTCTCCTGTTTTTTCCAGCTCACTTTACAACACAAAACCAAAACAGTGTATAAAAAAAGACACAGTGTGCACAGAAATACTGTCTTCAAGAAGTTGAAATGTTGGTGTCTCTCGCTTTGTAACTGAGTTACATCTCATAAACACGCAGGCATACAGAGACTGGGCACATAAGTATTCAATTTCACACACAAATACACACAAGGACTGACAAACAAATCATTCCTCCAGTCACATACACCCAGATGGACAGACATAAGCACAACAGGTACCCTTCTGATGGAAATGATTAACCACTCTCACCCAACCGTAAAATCCCAATCTCCCCAAGACTGGACCTGAAAATTCCAATTCCCCCCCTGTATCCCAGTCAGTACCCCAGGATCGAGCGTACCTCGTTCTCCCCCTGTCCTGGTCAGGGCCCTAGGATCAGACCTACCAGTTCAGCACTGGTTCCCACTGACTGGGGACTCTATCCCGCGGGCTGCTAGGCTGTAAGGTGGGAACCCCAGCCAATTCCTTACAGGAACGAGAGCGTGCGGGGACGTCTCCACGCGGCTTATGGCCTGTCCCAGCCGTGGCAAAAAGAAAAAGGAAAAGAAAGAAAAGAAAAAAAATTTTAAATAAATTACCGCTTTTTAGATGCAGGTCCGGTCAGGTCCGTCTGCTTCCTCGGAGATCTCCCCAGGATGTGGATACCCTCCAAGAAAGTTTCTTGGTGCCACGGCGAGCGTCTGTTCCCTGCGGCAATTCTCGCAGGGGAGCAGAGGGTCTGAGATCTTGTCCTGCCGCGGTCGCCAAAAACTGATGCACAGAAAGACCCAAGAACCCTGTTTAGAGTTTTTGGGGACGTAATTTATTATCGCCAGCGGATGCACAGAAGGCGTGTGTACCGAAAGGCAGAATTCATCAGGTTACAGACAACCTTTCCATACATGTGCATAAACAGGAGGGGCTATTAC
>JAOXOE010032879.1:0-10650 GCA_028565055.1 Phoeniculus purpureus
TTGTGGAGTCTCCTTCTCTGGAGAAGTTTCAAACCCTCCTGGCCATGTTCCTGTGCGACTGGATCTAGGGGATCCTGCTGTGGTGGGGGGATTGGAGTGGGTGATCTTTGGAGGTCCCTTCCAACCCCTAATGGTCTGTGATGCTGTGGTCGTATTTTTCCTTTAGAATAGATGATGAGGCACTTGGGGCACTGAGCGAGGGACTGAGCAGTGTGGGCACCACCAGCAGCCTAAGCCCAGAGCCTGTGGCACCTAAAGCAGAGGGGGGTGCTGAGGCTGCTGCATTTAGGCAAGACATCAAGTGCCAGGGCAGCAGCAGCTCCTCTAATCACCAGGACTGAGCTTTACCTTGCGAGTGATTAGCCAGGCGCAGTCACGCTGCCCTGAGCCCTGCGTCTCAGCGGGTCCCCGCTGCACGATTTACCTTTCGCAGGGAGAAGCAGTCTCGATGCTGAACTGGTGCCCTGCAGAGAGATGTGCGATGGGGCACAGCTGGGCTACGTAGGTGGGATCCATCCCAAGCTGGAGCGCAGGAACAGAGCTGTGCTCGGGCTTTGCCATGGGTCCCAGCGGTGCCTCCAGAGGAGACGGCTGCCGCCTGACGCAGCCCCTTTGGCACCACAGGCAGGGAGGGACACGGAGCGGAACCCCTGGAACAGGCAGCGCCTGCTGCCTCAGTCACAGGGCCGGGGTCCCCTTTCAGCTGGAGGAAGGAGCTTCTTCCCTTTTTCTTGTTGTTTGGGAAGAAATTTACGTGTTATTAATGGCCTCAAGTTGTGTCGGGGGAGGGTTAGGTTGGATCTCAGGAAGTTCTTTGCTGACAGAGTGGTCAGGCCCTGGACTGGGCTGCCCAGGGTGGGGGTTGAGTCCCCGTCCCTGGATGAGTTTAGGAGTCACTTGGATGTGGTGTTGGGGGGTCTGGTTTGGGGGTGAGTAGGATTGGCGGTTGGACTTGCTGATCCCAGGGGTCTCTTCCAGCCTGGGTGGCTCTAAGAAGCAGCTGCTGACACAACACAGGGCTCCTCCAAGAAGACCCCGCTTGCTCTTGCTGTGCCCATGAAGACGTTAGCACAAGTAAGGTCTCTGTTTCGTTGAAGTCGTCTGTAAGGGAGAAGCAAGAGAATCGCAGCCCCCCATGTGCGGTTCATCACTTCTGGGAATTTCCTGAAAACAATTGAATCTGGAAGTTCAAACAGAGAAAAAGCTGCTGACAGGGCTGTTGCTTTTGTCTGCTGCTTTTGCCGAGTGAGGAGCTCCCAGTGTCTGAAATCCCCATTGTGTCTCAGGAATGCGAGATAGGGCCAGGAATGGAAGCAAACAGAGGTTGCCTTTGTCAGTCCTTGACCTGGGAGCCTATTTAGCTGCTTTTCGAACAAGTGGGCAGGTCCTGACAAGTCACTGAACAGAGAAATGTGCAGATGGTTTCACAAATGTGGCCGGAGGTAGAGACAGAGCTCGTGGGGCTGATCAGCACAGAAACACCTCCAGCAGGAGAGCACCTCTTGAACTGACGCTCATCTGCCTCTTTCTGGCTGAAAAAGTACCACGGGATCACAGACAATGGTCTGTGAAAGGGGTTGAAAGGGACCTCCAAAGATCATCCAGTCCCCCTGCCCCAGCAGGATCCCCTGGATCCAGTCATTAGGGATGGAAGGGACCTCAAGAGATGATCCAGTCCCATCCCCCTGCCACAGCAGGATCCCCTAGATCCAGTCAGGGATTGGAAAGGACCCCGAAAGATCAAGTCCAGTCCCCCGGCCACAGCAGGATCCAGTTGCACAGGAACATGGCCAGGCAGATTCTAAATGTCTCCAGAGAAGACGACTCCACAACCCCCCTGGGCAGCCCCTTCCCTCTGCTTCTGTCGCTAATTCCCTGTGAGAAGAGCCCAGCACCTGCATCTCTGCAGGGTCCTTTCAGGTAGCTGCAGAGAGTGATGAGGTCTCCCCTCAGCCTCCTCTTCCTCCAACTCAACAGCCCCAGCTCTCTCCATCTCTCCTCCTCGTATCGATTCTCCAGCTTCGCTGCCCTCCTCTTCACCTGCTCCAGATCATTCTGTACCCCCACATCTCCAGCAGACCCCTGTCACATCCTCCTCACCTTCTCGGTCTCTTCCTCAAGCAAAGAAGGGGTAAAGGAGCAGGAAATCGAAGTGTTTTAGCTGAGGCGGAGCTGCAAAGCACCAGCCCTGTGGTGGGGCTTAGAGAGGAGTGTAGCTGGTGCAGAGCAGCTGCTCTGTAGGTTTTGCTGCCGGTCCTGTTTATGTTTTATTTAGCTTTTGTTTAGTTTAACCAAACCTGCTGCAATTACAGCCCCTGGGCTCTTGTCGTGCAGGCACCGAGATCAAACGAGGGCCGGTAGGACTCTGTTAGCGGCTTCTAACTCGGCGCTTTAACTCCGCTTCCCGCCCGCGCTGAGGCAGCCGAGAGGACTGGGGCAGACGAGCCTGCAGGCAGGAGGAGGACGAAGCCCTCCCGGCCGAACCATCCCTTTCCTGCGTCACCAGGGCCGTGCGCAGGAGGAGCCTCTGCAGAAACCTTTCTGCCCCAAGAAAGCCGAGAGGCTCCTGCATTTGAGCTTCGGTCGCCTTCGAACCCCTTTGTAAAGAGTTTGTTCAAACAGGAAAGTGGTGAGCACAGAGCTGCGGCTCGTTCCCTGGGATGCTTTTGTGGTTCTTGTTGAATTAGTTTGCTAATTCCCAGTCTTAGACGTTAATTTTCCACCTTTAAGTGAAAACAGACCTGTCTGCTCCAGGACATGAAGTCCTGCCCTTGTTAAGAAATGTGTTCGGCAAGTCCTTGGGGCTCCCGAGCTGCAGGCACCCGGCCGGAGGTTTCACAGCTCTGCTCCTGCTGTCTGGTGGTTTATCTGCTGTCTGTAGGGACTCCTGTGGAGCTCACCCTCGGCACAACCAGCTCCTTCTTCTTGGGGGATCTGCCCAGCTGCCTTGGAGCTGCGGCACGGACGGCTGCTCTAGGGTCGCAGTTAGACTGGGAATCACAGAATCGTGAGGGATTGGAAGGGACCTCTAAAGATCGTCCAGTACAGTCTCTCCACCCCTGCAGGATCCCCTAGACCAAGTTGCACAAGGAAGAGGGGAAAGGACACTGAGCAGAGCCTGGCTCCATCCTCCTGACACCTGCCCTTCCCACATTGATCAACATGCATGAGGTCACCCCTCAGTCTCCTTTTCTCCCAGCTGAACAGCCCCAGCTCCCTCAGCTGGGAGCTGCTCGCCTCCCTCCACCATCTCTGTGGCTCTGCACTGGGCTCTCTCCAGCAGCTCTGGGTCCTTCTGGAGCTGAGGGGCCTAGAACTGGACACAGATTCCAGCTGTGGTCTCCCCAGGGCAGAGCAGAGCAGAGGGGGAGGAGAACCTCTCTGCATCTGTGATCCACCCCAGGGTGCCATTTGCCGCCTTGGCCACCAGAGGGCGACACGGCCGGCTCCCGGCCCCTCTGCCGGTCGCCAGCCCCGCAGGTCCCTTTGTCCTCCTCGGCGGCTCCCCAGCAGGGCAGTCCCCACCCCGTGCTGCTGCCCGCCCCATCCATCTTCTCTCGCACGTCCTGCCTTGTCATTGTTCTGAGGCTTGTTCGCGGCACCGTTCTACAGCACAGCCGGGTCTCTCCTACGGTTCGATGACTTTTTCCTAGAAGATCTCCCTGTTCTGAGCCGGGTAGGGCAAGCAGAGGGAGCTCAGGGCTAGCCAAGCTCACGGTGGCAGCACACAACAGCAACGCAGTGCCAACCTCAGAGCAGCCTGTTAGTGGCTCTTCTCTCTCTCGACAAGATCCTTTGCGCTGCCGCTCGCTGCTCATAAAGGAGGAGCAGCATCACCGGTTGGGCGACTCAGCCTGGCGTTAGCGGCAGGGCACCCCCGGTGATTCCTGGACCTGGTGGAAAAACCCCTGGTGTTTCCATCGGTAGCCAGAAGTGTTGCCCAGGAGCTGTTCTCGTCGCTGTTCAGGTGGCAAACACGTAGCTGAAAGGTTTGCTCACATGGCAGTCCCCCCACCATGGAAAGTGGGGCTGGCTTCCAGCCTGCAGGCACAGTGCCTGGGGTGCGGGGTCACCCTCGGTCTCCCCTTGCCCTCTCTTCAGGTCCCGGGGCTGACCCCTGCTGGAAATGGGCTCAGGGCAGGGCTCCGAGCCCGGCTTTCTGCAGCTGAGATGGCAGCCGGAGCAGGTGCCCACCTCTGCCGCCAGAGTCCGTTTGCCTCCGTTCTTACTGAAACCAGCTGCACGCTCGAGGCTCAGCAGCCTCCATCGAGCTGCTTTGGCCATTGGAAGAAGCACAAAAAGCCGCTCGTTCCACCGGGGTTTGGAGCGGATCCCTTCGTGCCCGGGATGCGCAGGCAGGCACTCGGGTCTGGGTCTGTGTCCTGAGGTCCCTGTGTGCAGGCTGAAAAATGACTTGTTGCTGCAGGGGAAGAGGGTGTCGGAGTTATTTGATAGAATTGGAACTGTAGAGTTGTGTGTGATCATGGAGTCTGGAGCAGCACCGGGGACACAGAGCCCTGCAGTCCCAGCCCACCTTGTGACAAAAGGTCTCATCCATCACCCTGTCCCCTCAGTTTTCTGTGCGGGGTCACAGGCGAACAAAGTCAGCCCGTGTCAGGTTGGCAGAGCCCTGCTAAGTGTTTGTGTGAGCAGGGCTGGTGGTGTGAGGTCTGTTTGCTTAGCGTGAGGGGCTCGAGCAGCGACTGGCCGGGCAGAGGAACGAGACGGGGAAATTGCTGCTGGAAGGCGCAGAGCCATCGTTGGGGATGTGGGATGGTGCCATCTGCTCTCCTAGGGCTGGGCTTTACTTGGTGGCAGCTGTCTGTCTGTTTCTGCAGCTCTCAAAGAGGTGACACTTGCACTAAAAGCTGGGACGACAGCAGCGGTTCTTTAACAAGGATTTAACGTGAGAAGGAACCTCTTCCCGGTGAGGGTGCCAGAGCCCTGGCAGGGGCTGTCCAGGGGGGTTGTGGAGTCTGCTGTCTGGAGATGCTTTAAACCCTCCTGGGGATGTTCCTGTGCGACTGGATCTAGGGGGTCCTGCTGTGGCGGGGGGATTGGACTGGGTGATCTCTGGGGATCCCTTCCCATCCCTAACGCTCTGTGGTTAATCCTTTCTTGAGAAGCGGAGAATCCGCAGGGGATGCGACGCCAGTATCGAAGCAAACTGGATTTTAAAGCACTGCCTCTCTCTTTCATGCAGATAGACATCTCTCGTCATGGTGAAAATGCCGTTTTTTGTTCTGATTTGAGCTGCCAGAAACGTTTCTGGGAGTCACCGACGGGTTTTTATTCAGCTTCTAGTTTGGTGCATCCCGGCGTCGCCCATTTCGTGTCTCTTGGGGGGGGTCTCTTTCTTCTCTTGCACCCTTGACTGTTGATTTCCTGGGGGGAGAGGCTTTGCTGGTTGAAATATTAAAGGTTCTTTGTCAGCAAGAGAAGTCTTGGCCCCAGCAAGGGCTGGGGGGGTCACCCAGCTAATGGAGAGGAGCAGTGGAAGGCCAACTGCTCTGGAGTGGGCTGGTGGCAATGCACGCGGGCAGCTGGGGGACTGGACCGGGTGATCCTCCTGACCCCTCTCGGTCTGGGGTGCTGTGAACTCTTGGGAGCACCCCGGGGTGTGCTCGCTGCAGACAGGAGCAGCTGAGCGGGTGACGGAGGGAGCTGCCTGTGCAGGGGCTGCGCTGCCCAGGGGGCTCGTTCCCACCCCTTCCAGGGGATGGGGGATGTCCGCGCAGGGCAGCGGGGAGGACCTGGGGGGCGGCAGCATCTCTTCCCCCAGCCGCCCGGAGAACTGCTCCTGCTGAGGTCATTCGGGGAGCGCCGCTCCCTCCCGGGCGAGGATTAGGGACCGGCAGAGTGGCTTTGTGAGGAGACTCGGAGAGAGGGAGCCGGAGAGGGGCCGAGAACCTTTCAGAGCCCTTTCAGCCAATTCATTCGGGGAGACCAACCCCCTGAGCTGCGGCAGCTGGGGCTTTGTTTCCCTTTCAGCCCCCGACTGTCGGAGAAGCGGGTAAGGCGGTTTTCCCTTCCTTGCTGCCCTGCCCCGCGATGCTGTTGTAGCTCTGGCGAAGGCGGGGAGGCTGGCTGGAGGTGCTGGGGGTCCCCGGCTTTGTCTCTGCTCTGTGCAGCTGCAGTGCTTGCGGAGAGGGGGCCTGTGGTAAAGGGGCCGCTTCCCCTCCGGCAGCTTTGCCGAGGCTTTGCTCCTCTCCGGGCTGCTTCAGCCTGCTCTTTGGAGAAGCTCGGAAAAACCAGGCAGCACACGGGCTCGGCTGCTTAGAAATGTCGAGGGGCTGTGAGGTGGTGAAGAAGCCGCTGTGCCCCGGGCCCCGTCTCGGATGCTCTTCCTCTGGTGTTAGCGGAGTCGGCGCTGCGCTGGACCAGCTCCCGAGCTGGGCTCCAGGCGAGCACCTCGTCTGCACCGAGGGCAGGGCCCCAGCTTCAAACGACAGCCAAGGCTGCTGGTTTCCCCTGTCTTGCTGTTCCTAGCCCTGTGACTTGTGTTTATTGGAGCCTTTTCTTTCCTTTCGCATCGCCGTGGGAAACTGTGGCTCGGCTGGTGGGGGTCCGCGAGCGAGCGCCGGGGTGGCCAGCCGGCCCCGGGCGAACGGCAGCGCTGCTGCCCGCGCCTCGGGCGACTTGTAAAGAGCCCAGTCCCCAACAAAAGGCCTTGCTGTGGTCATTCAAAAACCGCAAACGAGGTGAGGGGGAAGGATTGACAGCGGTTGGCCGGTGACTGACAGCGAAGCAAGCCCTGGGGCTGTGACTCCGGGGGGGGTCTCAGGGAGCCGACTGCTCCGCTGTTATCCTGCTCCTCGTGTCCCGACTCCCCTGCTGAGGCCGGAGGGTCTGCGCGCGAGGAGGGTTTGGGAGCGAGGAGGGTCTGCGCGCGAGGGGCGTCTGCGCGCGAGGAGGGTTTGCGCGCGGGGAGGGTCTGCGCGCGAGGAGGGTTTGGGCGCGAGGAGGGTCTGCGCGCGAGGGGCGTCTGCGCGTGAGGAGGGTTTGGGCGCGAGGAGGGTCTGCGCGCGAGGGGCGTCTGCGCGTGAGGAGGGTTTGGGAGCGAGGGGCGTCTGCACGTGAGGCTTCCTCGCGGCTCCTGCCCGCGGGCTGTGCGAGGGCTCTGGCAGGCTCTCGCTTCCTTGTTGAAGCTGAAGCCACACTGAGGGGTGCCTTGTCTCGGCTCTCCGAGCCGGGCTGGGTCTCCTCTCGCACCCCTCTGGTGCTCAGCAGGCGGCTGCAGCCACAGGTTCCACCCCTGCGAAGCAGCGAGGTGTCGCGTCCAGACCCCGCCAGCTTCTCCCGCTCTTGGTAGCGGAAGGCCCAGGGCTGTCAATGCGGTTACTCAGGTGAGCAGAGAGCTGGGGGCTCGTTGCCCGTCGATGAACGGAAGGGCTGGCGAGGGAGCAGTTGCTGTGGTTCTCCGTGGGCTTCAGACCAGACATCCCCGTTGGAACAGCCGCTAACGAGAGTTGCCAGAGGGGCCCCGGGACACAATCACAGAGCGTGAGGGATGGGAAGGGGCCTCCAGAGACCATCCAGTCCAATCCCCCTGCCCGGGCAGGGTCGTACAAGAACGCGGTAGACTCTTGACAGCAGCGTTTGAAGAGGAACGACAAAACTCTCCCCTCTCTTCAGCTCATTAACAGTTTTAGAAACCCAGGAAACACAATTCACCTCTTCGTGCTGCACCGCTAGATATGGCCCTGACCCTTGAAGTGCCTCCCTGGCTTGGAGTTCCTCTGCCCTCCAGGAATAGGAGCTCATTTAGTGTGGTCTTAGGTCACACATCACTGGCATGAAGTCCTCCTGCTGAGGCCTCTCCAAATGTCCAAGCTGTTATGTGTTGGCCTGACGTGTCCCTGTGTCATGTGAACTGCTGGGACGTTTGCCCTCCGCCTCACAGCTCCTCCGTGCTGCCAGGAAATAACCTCCCTCACTGGACCATGCAAGTCACAGGTCCAGGTGCTGGCTGTCCTGAGCCTCCTGAGTGGAGCTCGGATGAGGGGTGGCTGCGGAAGAGGGTTGGCCAGTTTGCACATTAATCAGGCACACGGTGATGGGTGGTGATGGCCGTAGGCTCAATCAACATCTTCATTAGCCAGAAACGCACCGTGAGGCTCTGACGCCTCTCTCCCCACCCCTGAGGTTTATTTGCCCAAGCAACTGTGGTTCACTGGCAGATGTTTTCTGGAGCGCTCTCAGGGAATAGGACCTTAATTGCTCTAAAGAGGGAAGGGAGCCAGAAGCTGTTCAGCGTCATGGAGACACCTGAGGGAGCAGAGCATCTCCATCAGAGCGCAGAGCCCGGCCAGTTGGTCACCTGGATCAGGCAGGATATCAAAGAGCAGGTTTATCCCGCTCTGGCAGGGGGATTGGGCTGGATGGTCTCTTGAGGTCCCTTCCCGTCCCTAATGTTCTGGGACTCTGCCCTGAGGACAGAAGAGGGTTTTCTCTGATCGATTAGTTCCACATGTCCCAGGAATCTGTCCCCTGGAGCCTGTGTGCAGTCAGGATCAGCACAACTGGAGTCTGCCTTTGGAGCTGAGGCACCTGCTGGGCAGGACTTCGTCTCTGCTAACAGTGTCCCTCCTGCTGCTTTGGTAAAGGCTGCAGAGCCTGCAGCTCATTTATTTTGCAAGTAGAAATCAGCTTTGTCCGCACAGAGCTGTGTTAAAATTCCTGGGATGCTCTTGGAGACTGTTTTCAAATCTGCTCTGTGTGCGGACGGACTCCCCGTGGGACTGGGAGGGGTCCGGAATGTTTCCCCATCGCAGTGCATCTCTCACTGATGCACAGTAAGCCCAGCGCTGTGCAGAGGGAAACGGTCAGCGTTGTGCTTGGGTCTGCTTTTAAAAGGAAAATCCCCTCATGGGACGTTTGGTTTCAGTGGGAAGAAGGTCTTTTATAGATGGAAACCTGCCTGGCCGTGTGGCTGGGAAGGGACCCCGAAAGATCACCCAGTCCAACCCCCTGCCCCAGCAGGATCCCCTAGACCCAGCGCTAGATCAGCCTGGGAAAGGTGAAGGTGAAGCTGAGGACATCAGTTAACAAACCAGCCCAGGAACAAACCCACCGGCGGCAGGAGGTTCTGTTCGCTGTGAAGAATGTGGCTCTGAGTGGCTCCGTCTCTTCTCTGCTGGTGGTCGCCAGAGGGTTTTGTGGCCTTTGCAGGCCAGTGCAGAGACGTTCTCGGTGTGGCTGTGGATCTCTGCGTTTGAGAGACGTGACCCGCGCAGGCTGTGGCGCTGCTGTCGGCTTTACACCACCAGCGCTTCCCTTCCTTTACCCCTGCAGCGGGAAGTGCCTGCGGTGAGCAGTGGAACCTCGACTCGTCGCACCTGGCCCCATGCGAGCCGGTCAATTAGTTGTGGGCTGGGCAGGACAGAACCCTGAAGGCTGCTTGTTCTCATAGAAAAGCTGACCCGTGGGGTCACCACCGAGGGCCGAGAGATGGGGGCTCATCAGCAGGGAAGCCCCAAATTATTCATGCGCCCGGGCAGCTGCCGCAGCACCTGGAGAGCCAGCAGCAGCCCCCGTGCTGCAGGGCTTGCTCCTGCCCCACAGGCTGCAGCTGTTGCACTCGCGCCTCGGGCTGACCCAGCAAACGCCAGGAGGTGAGTGACGCAGAAACCGAGGTTTCGCTTGGGCCAGTGTCTGTGGCCTCTGGCCTTTCAGAGGAGCCCAGGGCAAAGCCGTTGCATTTGTGAGCTGCGGCCGTGCAGGAGCTGTGGCTGCATGGCTGCTGTGCTGCAGGACTATCTGGCTGCGTTGCTGCAGCGGCTGTGAGCACCTAGGAGTTGCCAGTGGATGCAGCGTGGTGCCGGCGCTCTGTGAAGATCGCTGCAAGGCCTTTGGATTGAGGCAGCCCAAAGCCTGCAGCCACTGCAACTGTTGCAGCCACTGCAGCCGCAACCATTGCAGGCCATTGATATCCTGGCTAGGGAAGCGCTTGGTTCAGTTGGGCCAGAGACGACCTGAAGGCTTCTTTGCTCCTAACAGAAGCAGCACAAGCATGCTAATGGCGATCAGTATAGGAAGAGCAGGTGTCAGGAGGACGGAGCCCTTTTCTCTTACAGCTCAACCTCTGAGCTGCTTGTCTGGCTTGCAGAGCTTTTTGCTGCTGTGAGCAGTTGTCCGAACGGCACCGTGGAGCCCGAGAGCGACGATTTCCAAAGCAGGTTTGTCTCTTTGCAACCTGCGTCCTGGGTCGTGTTTTTCCCTGCCTCAGCGCTTTCGCTTCCACCCTATAATCAGATCCCGGGGTCTGCTCTGTCTCTGCTTGGCACTGCTCCACCAGGAGACAGAGCGGTTCTTCTGTCCTCAGTGTGTATTGAATTATGCTGGGTTCTGCGAGCCCACAGGGGCTTCCATGGCAGCTGGGATGCAGCTGATGAAAGTCCTTCTCTCAGCTTCCAGGGCTGCGCTACCCCTGCAGCTGGTGCTGCCCCTGCAGCTGGTGCAGACCCAGCACGGTCTGTGCTGCATAAAACTGTGTTCAACCAAAACCAGCTCCAGGGGCTGAGGAAATCCAGTCACAGAATCACGGAACATCAGGGATTGGAAGGGACCTTGAAGGATCGTCCAGTCCCGTCCCCCTGCCACAGCAGGATCCACTAGATCCAGTCACACAGGAACATGGCCAGGAGGGTT
>JAOXOE010032880.1:0-10650 GCA_028565055.1 Phoeniculus purpureus
TGAGACCTGACTGCTTTGGTTTCCTTTCCCCTTAGAACCTGGGAGCAAAGCAGTTTTCTTAGTTTCAACCCGTTACAGGGTTGGACTTGATGATCTGTTAGGTCCCTTCCAACCCTGGTAATACTGTGATATGATACTATGATATGATAAGTCAGACTGGACAAGACTCCAGTTGCAGATGACCCTGCTCAGCAGGGGTGGGGGGCAGTTTAACTAGATGACCTTTAAATGTCCCTTCCAACTCAATGCATTCTATGATTATTTAATGCAATGTTCTGCTGTCGTTACCTCCTTTTTCCATCCTTTGTCCTTGAGGACCTTGAAGAGAAGGTGAAGGGCTTAAAATGTTCAGAAGGCAGTGCTGGCCTGTGCAGACTCACCACGAGGTTGTAAGCAATTCCAAAAATGTGGAGGAGAAGGCCACTCTCCTCCACATCACATAGAGCCCTGGGTAAGGCACTATACACACTGCCCCCTTCCACTGTCCTGAGCCACACAACAGAGAACTGGCACTGTCCTCTCAGCTGCCAGTTACTGCCCTTCCAAGGAACAGATCCCAAGGGAATTGCAGAGGAAGGCTCCATCAGAGAGCTGTACAACAAAAGCAGCCATGCCTGTGTAACAGCCATGCAGGAAGAGACAGACTAACAAGCTACAGGTCAGCTCTCTAAGATGCAAGACTTCAGATTTCATCCACCTCTTCTGAAAGTACAGAAAGCATTTCAAATTTGCACATAGCACCAAAAGCAAAGCAAACTTCCTGGGAAGGAAAAGTGATAAAGACCACACAGAATTTAAAGGTGGGCTACCTCAGACTTTTGTTGTCTTTGACAAAGGTTCATTCCTGCTCTACTAAAAATCACAGAATCATTGAGGTTGGAAGAGACCTCCAAGATCATGCAGTCTAACCATCAACCTAAGAAAGAAAATAGTAATGTCAACCCAGACCACAAAACCTAAGAACAACAGTGCTCCAAGTACTAGCCCAAGCTTGCATACAGGTGTGTAACTTTAATTAGGGCCTTCCTAAGTCACTAGGTCAAGTTTTGAAAGTCTACCTCATAAAGACTGACTTGAACACACTGCACGTCTTTGATGCATGAAGTAGCAAATGCTCATTTCAGTATTTGCATACAGTTTTAATTGGTTTCCTATAAATCTTGTACTATTTGCTCACTTTATAAATTTAATAATCAAAATAATGGAAGTGTGAGAGCTCATTTCACTTCTAGAACATTTGCTGGACTTCCTTTGAAGTAATGCCCAATTTTAAAATATACCTTCCAGAATAACAGAATTTTGAAAATGATCAGCATTATTGAGGTTGGAAAAGCCCTCTGAGCTCATCCAGCACAGGCCAGGACATAACATCACCACATTGGCCAGAACAGGGCACTAAGGGCCATAGCCAGTCTGTCCTTAAACACTACCCAGGATGGGGACTCCACCACTGCCTTGGGCAGTCCATTCCAGGGCGTGATCACCCTTTCTGGGAGGAAGGGCTTCCTAATATCCAACCTAACCCTCCCCTGGCACCTTTAGGCCCTGCCCTCTTGTCTTGGCACTGGTTGCCTTAGAGAAGAACCAGATCCCCACCTGACAACAACCTCCCTTCAGGTAGTTGTAGAGAGAGGGAGAAGGTTGCCTTGCAACTTGCAACTCCTCCAGGCTAAACACCCCCAGCTCTTTCAGCCTCTCATCATGAGCCTCTTCTCCCAGCCCCTTCAGCAGTCTCATCGCTCTAAAGTATGATAAACTATGAAAAAGAAATGCCGCATGAAACAACTTAAAGGCCAGCAGAATGAAATCCAAACAACAAGTAATATGTAAGTTTCTTCCAGACTTTAAACTTTATTTCATAATTCTGCATGTAACATGTATGAACAAGTAAGTATTTAGATCCTTTCAACTTCCATTACACTCATTTATTTGCAGGACAGCTGGTTACTTCCTACTGAGCATACCAGCAACCTAAGAGGGGGGGGGAAAAAAAAAAACAACTTATCAACAAGAGAAACAGGTACAAGAAACATTCTTAGAAGCATTCTACAGCATACTGTATTTTTAGCTGGAGATGAATATTTATGGGGAAAATAGTCTTTCTACACCTAGTATAAGCAGGTCTTTCATGTGACTCACTGATCATCATCATAACGCACAACAGGATTTTGGATTTTTTTGGTGACAGGAACACAATGATTTTTTTTATTTTACACTAAAAAGGACAACAACCACATACAATTTGCACTTCGTGTCCTTGTTGTCCTTTTCAGTGTGAAAAAAATCCATGGTCATTGAGGTCATATTATTCTTATGCATAATACATATTTGAAACAGAGAAAAACTTTCACACCAGAGGCCTTTAAAAGAAGACGCAAAGAGAAGCTATTTTTAGTGACCTCCATCTCGCTGACACTAAAGCACTTGCATGATACTCTCTCTGCTACCCAAGTTTTTTATAGGTACTGTGAGAGATGTGGTATTTTCCAAGACACAAAGCTGGCAGTAAATACATGCACACAGATGAGTACATGAACACACAGATCAGTCACCTTACCACTTTAAAAGCTGGGAATGAGCTAGAAGCCTAGCAAAAGCCAAGAGATGAAGTATTATGGAAAACAATAAAGGAAGAAAAAGCAGTCCAGTACCTTGACTGCTAACAGAAGTCTGCAGAATGTGTGTTCAGCTAAGTCAAAAGAATCTGATAAATGGTACTTACTATGAACATTCTGTACACTTATGGCCTCTCTCTGCTTTTCTTCTCTCATATTCCATTACATCTTCATTATGCTGCTTGAAAAGCTAGGAAATAGCAGTATATGATAAAGAGGTATACCGTATACAGCTGAAACCAAAACTAACAGATGTCTACAAAAAATAGAATTCCTATTATTGGTATGCAGATCAATATACAACCTGGACAATACAAATGAGCTGTAAATTATCAGCGGTCCAGCAAGGCTTTTATTTATTTATTTATTCACACCCTTCTCAAATGTTTTCTTGCTGGGCAATCAGGGGCTAAGGTTCCTGCTGTCAATTAATCCTCCATCACCACAAAAATGGTGGAAACCCCAAAAGGAATCCACTGCACTCTGAAAAGCATCTGCATATCTTTGAGATGTCCTCTTAAGTGCTTTATCAGCATCACAACTTCGAGTTCTCAGAAGCAGGAAATATCTTAGATGTGCATTCTGCCCAGGGAAAGGGGGTCTTAATCAACTGATTTCAGTTCATAAGCAATATTAAGACAATGTGATAGCAGTCTGATAAATACAACACTGTTAAACACATCCCTAAGTCTTTTCCTCTTATTTTTATTAAGTTCCATTGGGAAAAACTGTATTTAAGCCTTACACCCACAGGTTTGAAGAACAAATTCTGCTGTAGCTGTTTTAAGCTTGCAATGGATAAAAACTTAGGTTGTTAATTTTTATACAAAAAAGTACAATAGAGATTTAGGAAAACATAATTAATCAACATGTCATGCTTCAGTCTTAACACCTGGTATGATACCTCACCACCTCAATCAACTAAGCTTGTAGTAATTACACTAATTTGTAGTCATCACCTTCAAATCACTCTGGTTTGGGAATAGTAAAGTTCAACAAAACCAAATGAAAACACTTACAAAAGCCCACAGGGCAGCACTGGTGCCAAAAGCCAAGCCAACTCCTAACCAGTTTGGTTGGTCATAATTACGTTTTTTTGCCACAAAGGCGGAACGAGTGAAAACTGAAAAGGCAGAAGATCAGAAGCACGTTAATATTTATCTGGTTTAGAATACCAAGTCAATCACTTACACACAAACAAGGGAGGATAAACCCCCAAGGAAAACCCCAAACAGATCCAATTACTGTGTAAGTGGTCCCCATAACATTGCTGTTGCTCACTGATGTTACAGAATGACAGGACCTCTTTGGCTGGAAGAGATGTTTAAGATCATCAAGTCCAACCATTGACCCAGCACTGCAAGGTCACCACTGAATCATGACCCTAAGCACCAGATCAATTACTTTTTTAAAACACTTCCAGTGATGGTAACTCTACCACCGGCCTGGGCAGACTATTCCAATATGTGATGACTCTTTAGGTGAAGAAATTCTTCCTAACAGGCAGCCTAAACCTCTCCCGGTGCAACTTGCAACCACTTCCTCTAGTCCTATCTCTTGCCACCAGGGAGAAGAGGATGTCACCCGCCTCACTCCAACCTCCTTTCAAGTAGTTGTAGAGACCAATAAGATCTCCCCTCAGTCCCATCAGCCGCTCCTCACAGGACTTGTGCTCCAGACCGTTCCCCAGCCTCGCTGCCCTTCTCTGAATGCAACCCCTGACCCACGAGAGAGAACGCGCAGGATGGGGCACTGCCAGCAACTCAAAGCCACTAAACTCCAGACCCTAGACCGCACGCTTTGCCGGCGCTGCCTCTCGCTGACCCCAGCAGCCATCTCCTAGCCCAGGAGCAGAGATGGGCCAAACTCCCCACACCCCAGGCGCCCGCCGGCCGGGACAGCCCGCAAACGGTGTCACCTTCCTATAGAAAAACCACGAGAGATACACGGCCATGGGTCAGGTTTTAAACAAAAGACACGAACATGGCGGCCACAGCTTACTCTGACCTCGGCGAGTTCCGCTGCGCCTAACTGGGGGCCGTCAGATGCCCCCCAGGCACCACCGCGGCCTGCCAAGCCCTTACTGGGCACAGCGTAACGAAACTCCGACAGGCCTAGGCCACACGGGGCTCCCGCCGCTCACCAAGGTCCGGCGCCGACGCCACCAGCCACAGCCGCTTGGCCCCCCTCAGCGCCGCCGCTGCCATCTTGTGGGCTCGGCCCGATACACCTGGCGTGGGGGCGGAGCCGGCGCGGGGTCGCGGCGCATGTGCGGGGCCGGCCGTGACCCGGCGGGGGAAGCCCCTCGGCGGAGGCCATTTTGGCGGCGCCTGGCTCCGGCCTGCTCGGTGACCACGTGAGTCGCCGCCCGGGGCTCGGCGCGGCGCGGGGCAGCCCGGGAAGGGCCGGGCCCGCGGCCTGTGACAGCGCGGCGGTGCGAGAGGAAAGCGGGCAGTGGGGAAGAGGCGGTAGTAGCGGCCAGGCTCCGGTGCGGAGACTCCCGGCAGCGGCGACCGAGCGGCGCGGACGGGACACGGCCCGCCCGTTCGCTCAGCCCGGTGTCGAAGCCCCTGGGCGGGGAGGATGCCGTCGGTGAGCCTGCCGCCCAAGGAGAATGCGCTCTTCAAGCGCATCCTGGTGAGTGATGAGGTGGGAGGCCCGGGGTCGGTTTCCGTGAGGTATGAGGGTGGGAAGGCGGCGGCCCCGGCCCCTGCGCCGACTCGTCCCTCGCCACCTCCCCCAACCCGGGCTGGTGGGAAGAGGGGCCTTGGCGCCACCGCCTCAGCCCTTGCCTCGTCCCGACTGCCGGCTCCTTCCCGCCGGGACAGGCTGGGCCTAGGGGCCGCCTGTCAGAGCGCCTAGGCGCGGCCCTGGGGGCTGCGGGAGCACTGGGCGGCATGGGAAATCGGCCGGTTGAGCTGGGGCTGTATCCGGGCCCCAAGGGCTGCCCGGTGGCAGCGCAAGGTAGTCTGGCGGCTCTGTAAAAATAACCTCGTGGCCTCCTCATTCATCGCCTGCTGCCTGCAGCCGCTCAGCCCTGCTCTTCTCTCGTGTTATAACTCGGATTTTTGCAGTAACTGGTGAGCGGATTTGTTGGTCAGAGGGGAAGATGGCCCGAAGGAGACAGTGGAGAAGGACGAAGATTTCAAAGTCTTTCCAAAGTTTACTTGAACAACTGACTCTTGACAAAGTCAAATCGATTTTTCCGGGTGGTAACTGGCATATGAATGAAAGAAACCTGGGTGGAATTTAGCCAACAAATCTTGGTTTTCGAATGAAATTGAGATAACATGCGTTCCAGGCACCACCAAAGTGTGTGCAAGTCACATCTTAAGGAAAGTCACGTCTTAAGGAGCTTGATTCAGCTTCAATGCGGTAGTGCAGGAACCTTTTGTTTCTAAGAACTTGAGGTGACCTGAAAATGATGGAATTATATCAGTGACCACCTTCAGTGGATTTACTGAGAAGATTGTGTTATCTGGGTCAGACACTGTAGTGTTTTCTCTCTCAAAAAAGTCAGTTTGTCTAAAAATCATAGGTCTTCTTTCAGACAGGCTTAGCCTACTGTTTTGGATCCTTCCAGAGATCAGAATCAAGATGAGTTCCTACAGTCTTCCTGGAGTAGTAGCACACTTGTGGCTCTGTAAACTTCTGCCTCCTAAGTCAGGGGAGGGAGAGGAATGTGTAGTCTTCTGTCCCTTCTGCCACAAAATACTTTATGAAAATAAATCTGTACACTACAAATCTTTATGCAGGCATTGTGAGGCATACAGTTTCAATCAGGGTTAAATAATAGATACAATGACCTGTTAAGCTTCCTTTATAGTTTGAAATACTCAGTTGTGCTTGAGAGTTCGTATGGCCTGTACACTAAGTGTGTAATTTTTGGTGTCTTACGGGGAAGCAGTAGCTGTGTTGCTCACACTCATTTTCATAGTGTTGAGCTATGGCTTGTGTGATTACAAGACAGTGAATCAAGGAGGCTGTCTGTGTTTAAAACTGAATACTGTTGGGTTTGGTTGTTTTTGTGGTGGTGGTTTTTTTCCTGCGTTTGGTACCTGGCTGGCTGGGTATTTGTGTGGAGGACAGTAACAAGGGAAGAGTATGAGTTTTTTTTAAAGCAAATGCTGGCTCAGCACAAGTGAGATGGATAAAGTTTTGTAGTTCAGGTTAGAAAATATAAAAGTGTGTTCCAGTCCAAACAGATTTCTGTAGACAGAATCAGTTTTTATAGTTTTTATCAGTTTTTAACTGAAAATTTGCAGTAATACAAGAGCTTCAGGTACTGCAGTGGCTCAAAGTTAATATGACTTTTTGATGTTTCTGTATCTTGCAGGGATGAGCATCTGACTGGTAGTCCCATGTTAGGTGCCTTTGTAATGTGTGGTGAATAGGAAGAGCTTGAAGGTGATTTTCATCACACTGAAAATGTGGCTAATGAAATACTCGTCTGCCTTGTTACGGCTAATGACCGTATTTCATGAAGTTGTGATTATGTGTACTCGAATTAGCAAGGCGTCTTTTAGGAGGGCTCATTTATCAGTGCAAGACCAATGAAACTTTACTTCCTTATTCCACCTCCCTCTTCTTGCAGCCTCTCCCTGGTCCACACCTTTTCAGGAGCCTGTAACCCTTAGACCATACCCTTTGCCATCTCTTCCTTTGACCCATGGATGGCTGCACCAGCAACAAGAGAACTTTTGAGTCTGCCTGGACGGCTGGATCCCCTTTGGGAACCTCTTAGCCTTCAGACAGCTAAGAAGATGCTCTGGTTGCCGGGCTCTGGTTTGGCACATGGTGTCTCCTGGCACAGGCAGACCACAGAGGTGTCCTGTGGAGCACTCCTGGAGGAGACGTTCTTGTTTTCAGCAGATGCTTTTGGAGCCAGCCCAAGTGGTATCGAAAGGATGCCTTACCCTTCAGATAGATATTTCTGTAAACAGCCTCTGTACCAGTAATTAATAGTGGTTCTGGCTTTCCTGGCACTAGTAAACATAGGAATTAAGCAGGTAGCAGCTTTTTATTTTTCTAATTGAAGCATAATGTGAAAAAAACCTCCAAACTACAAACATTTTGTGTCATTTAAGTTCCTGAGACATCAAATCTTTGTGTTTGGTTTTTTTTTTTTAAGAAATGTGTGTGTAGCACAAACATTAAATATTAAGGTCCTACCCAAGCTGTCCAGCTGTCAA
The DNA here is from genome assembly GCA_028565055.1 of Phoeniculus purpureus. Taxonomy (NCBI): domain Eukaryota; kingdom Metazoa; phylum Chordata; class Aves; order Bucerotiformes; family Phoeniculidae; genus Phoeniculus; species Phoeniculus purpureus. The sequence goes on from JAOXOE010032880.1 coordinate 7,808, forward strand.
CAGCAAAAGGCAACAAATAGCTTTTGGAGGTTTTTTTTGGTGGGTATTTTGTTTGTTTCATACTAAATGTCTTATGCGATCAGGACATTTGTTTTGCTTGCGAGGCAGTATTTCCACTTAACTCACAATTCCTGAGTTCTGAAGCGTGTGCACTTTGCCTTTGCATGTTGCAACACACTAACTAGACTAACCTCTTGTAGTCACTTCACAGGTATGTGGAGGTTCTGACAGGAACATTTTTCCATTTGAAAGACATTTTACAGTTTAGTGTTCTGGTACTACAAAGGAAAAGAGATCTGTGTGATTACTTTGAATGAAAAAAACCCATCCACAGGATTTACCAATCACCATTCCGCTTAAACTTGCACTTCTATTAAAAAGAAAGTATCAAGCTTATGTTGTTCTTGTAGTTTTAACTATTCGCTGTTATGCCTGTGGGTAGATATTCCTGTTTTTCTGCTCAAAAGGGCTCTGGGATTTAGAAGAAAAGTACATCTCTAGTTTTATTCTCTTTTTAAGCATTCTATGTGAATGCTTAAAATTAGTTGAATCTCTATCATTGTTTTGGATTCATGTAATCTCTAGGCAGTGCGGAGATTAGCAAAAAGGAATTAGGGTTGAGGCAGAAGAAGTAGAAGAGCAAACACAGGAGTGGAAGGAATGGCTAAGGTGGCTTTTTGGTACCTGGAAGACTGGGTGCACTATGAAGAAATGGAAAAAGGAGTGGCTTCCATTCCTTCCCCCGCCCCTTCACTAGCAAACATAAAACTAGTAGTTGTAGGAAGTAGGATGGACTAATTTATTTTTGTTTATTACATACAACTGATGAGCGTTCCTGGCAATTTGCCAAATTATCTGGTCAGGATTCACTCATCAGGAAGATTCAGGTTGATGGGTTTTTTTCAGTCTTTTCCTCCCTGCACACCCAATCCCAAATACTGCATTACATTGATTTTTGTTTGTATGTGGAAGTTGAATATACTCATTCCAAAGGTATTGAATAAATATTCAATACTATATATTTTACGAACGAGCTTTTCGGTTCTTTAAGCCACAGAGAATAAAATTCTTGGAGACATGTTCTGGCAGAATAAGATGGTGCAAATGCTTGTTGCCATGGCTAGTAGACGTAGCACCTGATTGAATGTAGTTTGAGCAGGAAGGTAGATGTCTGAACATTAAAGAAGTGAAAAATTGCTGTATTTTATGGTGCAGACAAACAGCCTGGGTGAGGAGCTGAGTGTGTTCGCACCTTGATAAATAGTTTTAGTGATTTATAATTCTGTTAAGTACTATACTAAAGGAGCAAGATGCCACCATGGCCTGGGCTTGTGTACGTTACATTGCGGGCAGATCAGAATGACTCGGTTTGTTGAGGATTGGTGATTATCTGTGATGTTTGTGATGTCCAGAGAGCCATACATCTTCCATCTCTGTATTGGTTGCCTTATGTGCTAGGCAGGCTGGATGAGGCATGGCCAGAATATGCATCCTCTAGTGGGACATTACAATAACCAAGGTATCTGCTGCAACGGGGGTGGGGGTTGAATTTTACCTTTAGTTTGTAATTTCTGTGGTAACACTGCTGTGTTTGAGAGTATTTTTCTTTGAGCTGATCCTTTCCATGTTGGCTTGGACAAGTGTTCTACTAAAACATGTAGGAACTTCCTAATGATAAAAAAGAGAAAAGCTTTTTAAACAGTGTCTCTTCTGTGTCTTGGCTGTAAATATGCCAAGTCAACCCTGCTGGGCCATCTTCCTGTTTCTTCATTCCAGATTTTACTCTCTGCCCCTCCGGTTTCAAACCAGACAGACCTGTGCTTCTTCTTCACAAATACTTCCACCAGCACCAGTTCTTTAAAAGTAATATCCTGTCTCATGGAATTTTAAGGTTGCTGAAGTAGCAGGATTGGAAATCTTTTTTCATGTGATCTTTATTCAAGGTTAATTTCCAGAACTTCACTTGTTACCAGTAAACAAATAAATTAGCACGTTCTGTATGCCATCTTTACAGCATTTGTATGACTGTACACTAATCAGGTGTGCTCACCGCTGGAATTTCACCACATGTGATGATTGTTTCTGAAGCATGAAATTGCCAACAAGGCTTTGCCAGTATCTTTGCTGCTGTCACTTGTTTTTCCAAAAGATGCCAAAAGGAATAAGCTGCTTAGGTTTGCCAAAAGTGGTAGGAAAAATTATGTGGTGGTTAAAGCATTGGAGGAGAAATACAGAACAGCTTTGCTGTTTTAGGCAGAGTTGTTCTTTCTGGGTTTTTCAGAAACATTTCTCAAACTTGCTAAAGAAATTAATTACCATTTGAGACTCCAGAATGCCATTAAGGAATCACTTGAGTAACAATGCTGTTAGTAAATCCTGTTTTCAAAATTAGGCTATTTGTTGTCATTGGGGCTGTCAGAATTTGTAGAAGTGGGATTCCCTGCTGTAAATTACTGAGGAGCAGCATAATTTTGTTCCTCGCTTGTTTTGGTTATGAGAATAAAAGACTTGTTAATAGAGGCAGATCCTAATTTCTTCACAATTGTAAGATCATAGGCAACCTTATTGTTTCTAGAGATGCTATTAACTGAACCTGAAGTGGCGTTTTCAGTGACCTGAACCTACTCTTATTAGGGCAAATGAATTGAAGTCCAACTTACATGGTACTGCCCTTTATTTTGGTTAGAATTCCATCAAGTTATGTTTATTCCTGTTTTTCAATGGTTATCTTAAAGATTTTTTTGTGAATTGCACTTTCTGGGCATCTTGAGTTTAAATCTCATGTCGACAGCAGCAGCAGAAGTGGTAATAAGGAGTTGCTATCTTATGGTTTTGCTCGGGGT
>JAOXOE010032881.1:0-10649 GCA_028565055.1 Phoeniculus purpureus
TGAGGTTGGACATGAGGAACAAATTCTTTGCTGTGAGGGTGCTGAGATGCTGGAACAGGTTGCCCAAGGCAGTTGTGACTGCCCCATCTGTGGCAGTGTTGAAGGCCAGGTTGGCTGGGGCCCTGAGTAACCTGCTGTAGTGAGGGTGTCCCTGTGTGTGCAGGGGAGTTAGAACTGGGTGATCCTGAAGGTCCCTTCCAGCCCTGGCCATTCAGTGATTCGACAGCAACGATCAAGCACTGGGAAAACTCTGAATGTTTGAGGCAGGACCTGTGATATGAGGTTGATATGAGCTAGACAGGGAGATTTGATTCAGCTCTCCAGAGTTCCGAACTTATTGAATAGAGATAAAATATTTTGGACGAATTTTAGAGACTTCAAACATTAGTTTGTGCATCACAGAATCACAGAACATTAGGGATTGGAAGGAACTTTGAAAGAGCATCTAGTCCAAGCGCCCTGCCAGAGCAGGATCACCTAGACCAGGTTGCACAGGAACGTGTCCACGCAGGTTTTAAACATCTCCAGAGAAGGAGACTCCACAAACCTCCCTGGGCACCCCCTTCCAAGGCTCTGTCACTCTCATCACAAAGAAGTTCCTCCTCATATTGATGTGGAACCTCCTCTGTTCCAGCTCACATCCATTGCCCCTTGTCCTCTCATTGGGTGCCCCTGAGTAGAGCCTGGCTCCATCCTCCTGACAGCTGTCCTTCACATATTGATCAACATTAATGAGGTCACCCCTCAGTGTAGTCGACTTTGCAAAGAGGCAAAGATCAGCACCAACCTCTTACCCCACCGTGCTCTGAAATACCTGCATCTGTATTTAAAGGATGGATCAACCAGGCTTCTGCCTTCTAATTGCCGACTCAAATATCCACAAATCGTCTACCACAACTGCGCTGCTGCACGGGGACTACATCTGAAATTACCCCGTGGAACTTCAAGTCCGGAACGTTAATTCACAGAGAAGGAAAACAGAACTGTCGGTGCAATATTAGACCATGGAGGTGGCAAACACATCCTCCCAAATAAATAACAACAGTTGTCTAATGAGCGTTCGCGTCGTCAGATTTCAATTGTAAATGGAGCCGCTGCAGAAGCACACGCCATGCTTTGTTAACATAATCAGAGGAACGGAGCTGCCACCACCCCTTTCCCCATCTGCCAGTCACTGCATTAAATGTTGCTGCAGTTTTATTAGAGTTTTCTGTCTCTGCAGATTCTGCTCAAGTGTGAAATTGGAATTGCAAACAGAAACGCCGCCTTTCCATGGACGGCGGCGGGGAAGGAGTCCAATTTTGACATGTGGAGAGACAGGGGAAACGCTGCCCGTTTTCTTCTGGTCTAAGGCAGAAGAGCAGCAGCAGAGTCACTGTTGTCCTCTGCCCCAACGCCAGAGGCAAGAGGCATTGAAGCAGCTGTTGGCTCTGTGTGACAATTTTCTCTGACAGCAGGTAGAAACCAAGAGGTGCAGGAGCAGGTTTGGCAGCCGCTCTAATAAAGGAAGGACAAAAGCCTGCGCGTCCTTGCAGTTCCTGGTGTGGGACACTAGCCCAAGGTGAAGCTGGAATGGGCTACCCAGGGGGTTGTGAGTCTCCTTCTCTGAAGATGTTTAAAACCCACCTGGACATGTTCCTGTGTGACTGGATCTAGGGGATCCTGCTGTGGCAGGAGGATTGGACTGGGTGATCTCTCGAGGTCCCTTCCAATCCCTGATGTTCCGTGATCCTGTGACTGAGTCTCTTGCCACTGAAATACCAGGAGTTCTCGCTACAGCATTGGCCTTCGATGCTTTCTAAACAAAGAAGAGTGTTTTAGCATTAAAAGGAAAGAGCAGTAGATGGAGTAGAGCAAAATTGGAGCAGAAAGAGCAAGAGAAAGAAACTGAATGAAAAGCCAGGTTTAAACCTCCTGTTGACACCCTGGGTAATTCTATTGGCAGGATTGTTCAGTCTCTGTTCTGTCTCATTAGCCTGCCCCACCTCTAGGCTTTCCCAGGGTGTGCTCACAGCATTCACCCCGCTCCGTTCTTCAGCGACGGTTAGTGAACAGGGCTACTACACTCCAGATAAAGAAAGAAATCTGCCAGTTTAGCTGGTAGATTGTTTGCAATAATTTAGACACCGACTTGCACCACGCTCTGCACGGGAATGAGGAACTGCAATCAATGCAGCACAGGAAACGGCCCGTCTCCTTCCAGCCCAACCTGAGCACGCTTCCCTCTGCTCTTCAGCCACTAAATGACTTTACAGGAGTCATTTGGTAATTGTCCAACGGGACTTGTATCGCCTGGACATGTTCCTGTGTGACTGGATCTGCGGGATCCTACTGTGGTTGAGGGATTGGACTGGATGATCTTCTGAGGTCCCTTCCAATCCCTAATGTTGTGTGATTCTGCTAACAGGACTGTCCTTTGTCATCTGGATAAGGGTTGTTCTGGTGTTAGGTCATATTTTACAGTTAACATCACTATGAGCTTTAGAAAAGGTTTGTATTTACTGCTAGTTCAGAGCAATTCTGGAGGTTGAGCAGTCCCCTGTGTCAAGCAATGAGGCTGTAGGTGCTGGTTCCTTATCTGGGATGGTCACTAGGTGGTAAAGGTCTGTATTAAGAACCTTTAGATAGATCTCAGAATCAGAGTACATTAGAGACTGGAAGAGACCTCAAAAGATCATCTAGTCCAATCCCCCTGCCACAACTGGATCCCCTAGATCCAGAAATTGGGGATTGGAAGGGACCTCAAAAGATCATCCAGTCCAATCCCCTGCCACAGCAGGATCCCCTAGATAATGGACTGAAAACACTGCTCATTCCCTCAGTGAAGAGCAGGCCAGAGGACGTGTCCTGAATGCAATCTGAAATGATCAGTAGCAAGATTCTACATATGTACGTTACTCATTTAATAGCAAAGGTTGATGGCTGCAGTTTCAGGACCCTTCCGACCTCAATTATTCTTTGATTCCTTATTATGTGGCAAAGGCTCTTTGCTCCTCGCCGTCTGTCACACAAAGTTGTGCTTCTGAGGCCACAAGGACACAAGACCGAACCCTTTTAACTGCTCATGGAATAAGTGACTCCATCGAGCTTTTATCTTCCATGATGACAGCTCTCTTCCCTCCATGCAATGATTTCCTCACCACAATGCACCAGGACAAAGGCTTCTGGGCTTCTTTTAATTGACTTCCAGACATCTGTTATTCAACTATGACTTCAGATAAACCACACCTGCTTTTTTGAAGGGTAAGGATTGGGAAATGCAAGAAACTGCTGTAGGAACGTTCCTTCCCTCATGGAGCACTTTCAGAGGGTGGTTTCTGAGGCAGGAATTTTAAGAAGAGGAAAGACGTTCTCACAGTTAAACCTCTCATGTGCTGAGCTCAGGAATTAGGTCTCATCCTCATCTTTTCTGTTGAATTCTGATGTGTTGCTTAGCAAGTGACTTCAAACCCAAGCGGAGGTTTTCGGATGGGTTCTTTAACAGTTTGTTCCTTGTTCCCAGGGGGCCCAGCAGGAGACTCATTCTCCTGATTGGCAGGAGTGTAAAACCCTCACAGTTACAGCTGCAGTGGATCCGAGCTGTGCTCTCAGCATGCAAAACCAGACTGACTTATAAATGCTCTGCAAACTTCCCAGCTACCTACCTCAGACAGAGGGCTGGATGGTAACGGGCATGGTGGACTCCATATCCTCTGCGGCTCAGCTTTGGGTCTGCAAAAGAGAAGACAAAGACAGATGTCACCTCATCTGGGTTCTGGGGAGATAAATCCATTAATGTTTGCAAAGCACTTATATTTCAGTCATGAAGAACACAGAAAAGTCCATGAAGAAACGGGTAGTTGTGAATTCAGAGCAGGGTTTGCATGAAATGCAGTAAACAAGGACTCAGAGCGTAACAACTAAGGCAAAGCACAAGGGCTTTTCTTTTACATGTTTTGTCTCTTCCTAATCATTTTTCACTCTCTTACCCATTTCCTGCTTCCAGCCTAGTTCATACCTGTTGGTGTGGAAGTTACTGCTAACGACTTACTCCCCAGGAATAAATCTGGAAGGATAAGAATATTCATAGAATCACAGAATCCTTTTGGTTGGAACAGCCCTTTAAGCTCATCGAGTCCAACCATTCCTGCAGGATTGCCAGGTCACTGCTAAATCACATCCTTCACCTCATACCTGCATCAACAGACAAAACACTGGATTATTCTTCTAACTAATCAAACACAGTTCTCCAGATCCATTTTCATCCCAATATTCCCAACTATCACCTGTCAGTTTCCCCAATTACTCCATTATGTGCTGTTTTCACAGAATCACAGAACCACAGAACATCAGGGATTGGAAAGGACCTCAAAAGATCATCCAGTCCAATCCCCCCACCACAGCAGGATAACCTAGGGCTCATTGGGTGCCCCTTAGCAGAGCCTGGCTCCATCCTCCTGACACCCACCCTTCACATATTGATCAACATTAATGAGGTCACCTCTCAGTCTCCTTTGATCCAGCTCCCTCAGCCTGTCCTCAGCAGCCTGAGTTTTCCTTCAACCAGCCTTCTAACTGCAAAATCCCCACAGAAATTGCTGCTTACGTAGCCATTTTATGTTTGTTTTCTAAAGGATTTATTCCTCATTCTAATATTTTTGTTTTATTTAAAGATTTGAGAGGAGAAAATGATTTCTCTGCATGAGAGCCCTCTTTAATGGAGAAGAAAAGAGCCTGGCTAGCTCTGCAAAGTGAAATACAGGCGGAGCCATGTTTGTCCCTCTCATCTCGCCAGTCCTGCCAAGGAGCAGTGACTGGTGATGCTGGATCTGTTTGCTGCACTGTTGGCTGTGAGTTGCGTGTCAGAAGAGCCTAAGCGGGGTGGTTTAAGCAATGATTAAATGCTGCTTCACGAGACTTCAACACTGAATGATTTAGCCAAGCTACATTCAAGAGCTTGGAAGCCAAGTCCTTAAGATCTTGTTGGCAAGGAAAGATGCGAATACATCCATCATCTCAGAAACGTGGCTGTGAGAAGTGTGCCTGTACCCTCCCACTGCTGAGAACTCCCCACGTACAGCGTTCGATGTAACTGACACTAGGGGCAGAGCCTGTCTTTGTTAAGACAGAGCTAACGGTAATAGATTCTAAATCTGACTGAGGGTAACGGCCTAAGCCCCTGGCAGCCCCTGCTGTGCCAGCAGAGGATTTCCATGCGTTTGCAGCTAGGAACGGGGAACCCAGAGCAGCACCATGCCACAGAGAGTGCCTCAGGGTTTCCCATGCACACGCGCAAACGAGCAGCCACTGGGAAAAGCTTTGTGTTTCCACCTTCCTTCAGACATCGGTGGATGTGAGGTACTCAGGGTGTCAAGCACTTTGCAGAGGTCCCATGGAGGCACCTTGTTGCCGCTGCCACAACACTTCGTAGAACCTCATTAGCGCTTCTCTTTTTACAGTCCAGTAGGTAAAGGGTTTGTGTTATTTAAACATCCCTGAGGCTACAAGCAAGAACTACTGAACTGCATGAGAAAATACAGAGCTGGACGCATACATTCGCCTTGGGCACAGCTCTGCTCCAGCTCTGTTGAACAGCACTGCAAGGCAGTCGCAGCGCAGCAGAAGGTACCTGAATTGACGCCAGGCTGAAGGAGAGCAGGATTTGTCCTAGGATGGCACCCTGGGTGGATCAGAAGGGGGTGCTTAGCAGATCGAGAGAGGTTCTCCTCCCCCTGTACCCTGCCCTGGTGAGACCACAGCTGGAATCTTGTGTCCAGTTCTGGGCCCCTCGGTTCCACAAGGACACAGAACAGCTGGAGAGAGCCCAGTGCAGAGCCACAGAGATGATGGAGGGAGGGAGCATCTCCCTGATGAGGAAAGGCTGGGGGAGCTGGGGCTCTGGAGCTGGGAGAAAAGGAGACTGAAAAAGCCACTTAGATGTAGTGTTGGGGGATCTGGTTTAGGGGTGAACTTGTACAGTCGGGTTGATGGTTGGACTCGCTGATCCCAGGGGTCTCTTCCAACCTGAATGAGTCTGTGATTCTGTCGCAGCAATGAACCAGCAACTAGCTGCTCCTCTGAAACCAGCTCATTAAGAAGCAGAGCCATTAATGACATAAAGCTCCTGGGGAGTCTGTGGCCCCAGACAGCCAGAAAGAGAGGAATGAAACCTCATTACATGCCGCAGCCAAGCAAAAGGAGTCTGTACCTAGGCAGGACTTGTGGTTAATATTCTGCTCTTGTGCTTCACCAGTTGAAGCCCCAGTGTGCTTTTGTGCTTCCTATCTGGTTCTTACTCAGCACATTTACATTCAAGCGGCTGTTCAAGTGTCTCAGTCACCACTGGTACAAACCAGAGCTGAGCTGAAATGCCGAAGGAAGGAGCTTTGTTTGCAACACAACGAAAACCCAAACAAAAATATCAGAACCTCTCTTTTCCTTTGGCAAAAGCCTCAGCACTAACTGCCTTGTTCACTAGAACTGGGCTGCACAGATGTGCGAGGGCTGGGGAAAGGCTCCAGGGTTACTGAGGTTTACCTAAGTGGTTTTCTCACTTCTAATTAAGTTTGTTAAGTCAGAGACAGCTGAATGACACAGCATTTGTTTAGCTGAGCCACAGGCAGCAACGCGCACAGCGTAATGAAACACTTCACGTGCCAATCAACACTAATCGTGCTGGGTACAGAAAGACCCCAGCAAGTAGTGGAGTAATCGTAACTGCCTTGGCCAGTTTCCTGGGAAAGAAACGCAGGCCCTGCGAAGCTGTATGGCACGCAACGTCTTCTGGAAACCAGCAACCCAAAAATACACGCCGGAAACTAGAATAAATCTGATGAAGACAGACGGAGAGTTGGGGCTGTTTAGTTGGAGGAAGAGGAGGCTGAGGGGACACCTCATCACTTTCTACAGCAGGGGAGGGTTAGACTGGACACCAGGAAGAAATTCTTCCTGGAGAGAGTGGTCAGGAACTGGGCTGGGCTGCCCAGGGTGGGGGTTGAGTCCCCATCCCTGGATGAGATTAAAAGTCACTGAGATGTGGTATTGGGGGGTCTGGTTTAGGGGTGACCTTGTAGAGCAGGGTTGATGGTTGGACTCGATGGTCCCAGGGGTCTTTTCCAACCTGAATGATTCTGTGAGTCTGTGATACTAAAGCACAGCCCTTCTGTCATGTGTTGAAAGCCACTGTCCTTTTGCACGATAGATTTAACACCACCCGCCCTCCACCAGCGGCAGGTGCACAACTTCCACAGTGGCACCAGGGTCTGAACGCATCTTCCGAAGATGATTAATTGAAAAGAGAGGGATAAAGGCTTGAAAACAGGTGAAGTTTCACGGAATAAAATCATAGTTTCCCAAACAACTATTTTAATTGCCAAAATGTGAGTTGGTGAAATGTGATGAGCAGGGTGATAGCTGCAACTGCCTGCTGCCCTCGGGTGTGTTTCTGCCAATGTACGTGTGAGCAGAACAGGCAGCAGAATGAAGACGCAGGCAGGTGAATGAAGGCCCCACTGTAGCCAGTGTGAGGAACGAACACGTGCATTTAGCTGCTGTAAACCTGCCAAAGTCTGGAGTCTTCCCCTCAGGTCATAGTTCCATGGCCTCGTCACCCTGTTGTGATTTACCCACACTGGAAGCAAAACACTGTGCCCTGGGTTTGTGCCCAGCACCAGAGGACCTGCAGAAGCCAGGCGATTGCTAGTTGCTTTGCTGCTTGGTTTTGCTGTCTGGTCTGCTTTGCCAACATTAGCCAACAGCTCCACAGAGACTGCATTTCAAACACCAACAGTTTTACTTTGGCTACAGTCGTGTTCTTTATGATAACTCCAGCTCCACACCAGCAGGCAGAAGGAGGTGTGGGGAAACCTGCCGGAGGCTGAATGGTGACGCACTGGTGCAGGGAGATGTTTGTTCGTATCTGGGAAGGTCAGACCCAAATAAAAGCAGGGGGTCCCTCTGAGAGGAGGAACATGGTCTGTGTGTCTCAGCCTTGCCAAAAGGCTATGAAAACCAATGGCTCGTGATGTAGTACAAATCCTGCCTGAGGCAGGGTGCAGACCACCCTGGGGCACAAGTGTTTAGGAGCTGCGGTGTGAAGGGGTGGGGGTGTACTTTGTTTAGCAGAACACGCGGGTGTGTGTAACGGGCCTGTCTAAACACAATTGCTGTGTCTGAGGGCTGATCCAATATTCCAAGGAGGTCCTCTATTCAGAACTTGTTTTCCTTCCCCACTTCCCCTACTGTGTGTAGTGTATTGTGCTGGCTTACACTGGTCTCGTAAGTGGCAGCCACAGTTACTGTCCATCTGGCCGTGTTTTGAGGATCTGTAACGTTTTAACAACTGTGAAGGGGGGGGAAGGCTAAAGTGTGCAGCCAGGCTGAAGCGGTTACCTGAAGGTGTAACCTGCCGTGGCAGGGAACGCACAAGGCGCCCTTCAGAGTCAGCTCTGAACTCAGCTGCATCTGCAGCCTTAACAGCACAGCAGTAGGACAAGAGAAGACCTTGGTTCTTTGGGACCTCTTAGTAAATGAAAACAGTTGCAATTAAAATATGAACCTCTTACTAACGCATCTCTACACTGCAATCTTGACTTGGAGGTGTGGCACTGAGCACGATGCGTGGTTAGCCCTTGCACTTGCCCTATCGCTTGCCTTTTAATAAGGAGATTTTATGCTTTTCACTCTCTTGTGATGAGGTTTTGGGTTGCTATAATCTATTCCTCACGGAATGCCAGTCAGTTCTCAGAATGACTGTTCGTGCTTGTCATGGTCTCTACACGTTTAAAAAGTCCTCTATTTTTGTTTTTTCAGTGCTTAATGATTCCTATTATTATTCTCAGTAATTCTTAGTGGGGTTGTTTCTAAAGAAATGCCAAGACACTGGGTAAGATTAAATTTCATACACATTTCCTGACAAAGAACAGTTGTCTGCAATGAAATAAATGTGATGTATGTGATCAACCCTACCCCGTGTCTGTGTCTGCCCCATATCTGGCAAAAATGGAGACAGCTGAACAGATTGTCTGCTACTGGTGTTTGGGACTCCGTGAGTCCTGAATTTCACATCCCAATTCCTGATGTTTCCAGCAGATTAATCACAGAACATTAGGGAGTAGAAGGGGCCTCGAATGATCACCCAGTCCAATCCCCCGGCCACTGCAGGATCCCCTAGATGCAGTCACACAGGAACACGTCCAGGTGGGTCCGAAACACCTCCAGAGAAGGAGACTCCACAACCCCCCTGGGCAGCCCCTGCCAGGCCTCTGTCACCCTCACCAGGAAAAAGGTCCTTCTCACAGTGATGTGGAACCTCCTGTGTTCCAGCTGACACCCACTGCCCCTCATCCCATCATTAGATGCCCCTGAGCAGAGCCTGGCTCCATCCCTCTGACATCCCCTTCACATATTTATCAAAGTTAATGGAGTCACCCCTCAGCCTTTCCTCAGGAGGGAGGTGTTGCCCTCCCTTGCTGCAGATGAACGGTGCTCAAGTGTAGGGCCACTAGTGCCAGGTCTGCGCTTTGCTGATGCTCACCAGCATGCGAGATGTATTGGTGCAGCATGTCCAGCTGCATCTCAAAGCTGGATCTGTCATCCGAGCCTTTCTGCTCGGCAAGCAGCACAGAAGGACACAGCACGTGCCAAGTCTGGTCCCCAGCGTGCCAGCACACTGCCCCATGAATCCACTCTTCAGTCAGGTCCACTTCATGCTGTGGTCTGGGTTTGCTTTCAGCCAGGCGTGTTGTGCTCCTGATGTATTGATGAACACATCGCAGAGGAGCAGCCAAACTACACAAAACTGTCTTGGTCTGATGTATCGGGCTGTTAGTTACCATCAGCCCCCCGAGCAAAATAGTAGCTGGGCTGAGAAGAGTCTCGGGGCTGTGCACAGCAGCTGAAACTGTGCCTGCGACTGCGAGTGTGATTTAAGTCTCCCCTGTTCACATGCAGCTCTCTGGTGCTTCATCCCTTGGCTCTCCCGGACAGGCCGATAAATTGTTTTCCTTGCTGTTTGTGAGCAAGAATTACCTGTCAGGCTGGAGGAACCCCTCCTTGGCCAGCGGAGGGAACAAAAAGGTACAGCAAGACTGTCGTAAGGCAGAGACGCTGTGAGAACAGTAAAGGATTTTTCTGTAGGTCCTTAGTACCATCCGCAATAAATTTTTATGAGGGTGTGGAGGAAGCAGAGGCCCAGGCTAAGCAGCAGGTTCAGTGGTTTGGAAAGCGGCACAGCATTTGTTACAGACAAATCTTTCTTCTATCCACCCTGGCAAGTTCTGCCATATTACACCAGTATTTATTTCTCTAATGCAATAGTATAAATCACTGTCAGGTCATCAGCATTCCCAGTGTCTGCCAAACGTTCCCACTGGAGCTATGTGCCCATAAGATGCTGTATGAGCTCCTTTAATGGGGCTGTGTAGTGCTCAACTGCTGCAACACCCTTGCCCAGGGAAAGAGTATAAAGAGTGAGGTGGCCCCAAGAGGCACAGCCTAGGCAGAAAGAGTGAGGTGATCCCAAGAGGCACAGCCTAGCTATAAAGAGTGAGGTGATCCCAAGAGGCACAGCCTAGGCAGAAAGAGTGAGGTGGCCCCAAGAGGCACAGCCTAGGCAGAAAGAGTGAGGTGGCCCCAAGAGGCACAGCCTAGGCAGAAAGAGTGAGGTGGCC
>JAOXOE010032882.1:0-10649 GCA_028565055.1 Phoeniculus purpureus
TCTCCAGAGAAGGAGACTCCACAACCCCCCTGGGCAGCCCCTTCCAGTGCTCTGTCACCCTCATCATGAAGAAGTTCCTTCTAAGATTGATGTGGAAACTCCTCTGTTCCAGCTCACACCCATTGCCCCTTGTCTTGTCTTTGGATGCCCCTGAGCACAGCCTGGCTCCATCCTCCTGACATCCAACCTTTCCATGTTTATCAACATTCATGGGGTCACCCTGCTAGATTCCCACTCACTGGACAGGAGGGAACTGGTGTGTCCACCCATGACTGAGGCTGCTCACCCTACCCTGATGCTCTGCTGCTCCTCCATACTGTACAATATGAGAAGGCCACGATGGGCTTCAATTTCTTTTGTCCCTGTTCCCTTAATAGCTGCTCTTTTTCCCCTTACAGGAGAAAGCCATCAGCATCTGGGAATCCAAGAACTTCTTCATCGAGCTGGAACCTCTCCCTGGGGCTGTGGAAGCTGTAAAGCAAATGGCAAACTTGGCAGAGTGAGTAGGAGCCTGGCCGGGGTGTTTGGGGATGGATGGGGGAGCAGCAGTGGCTTTGTAGGATCATCCACCTCCTGGCAGAAGAGCTGAGTATAACATCAGCATTAAAAATAAATACCTCCTGTCCCATCAGGCTCTGGAGGGAAGAGAGGGCTTTGGTTCCTGCTGCAGTTGCCAAGAAAATCAGCCACATGCAGCCCCTTCCCTTGAGCTCTCTGCTCCCAGCAAGGGAGGTGAAAAGGGGAACGTGCTTGTACCATGCGTGTGGGTACCTGTCCTGGGAGGGGGGATCCTGGGGGTGGGGAGTTGACATTTTACATCACCTTGGTTTAGTCTGGGGCGGGGGATCTGCTTTGGCCATGGAGTGGGGTCTCATGGAGGCAGCCAGGTATCTCAAGGAGGAGCAGGGTCTGATGGGTGTGTTTGACCAGCTACTAACAGTGTTCCCCTGTTTTGTTTCCTTGTGGCAGCACCGATGTGTTCATCTGCACAAGCCCCATCAAGAAGTACTGCTACTGCCCTTACGAGAAGGTGAGCAGGTCCAAATCCCAGTCCCCCAGCCCCTACTCCACCGTTCTCCACGTGCATGAAGGTGCTTGGTTTTACTACTTCATCATGACCCCAAAAGCTGCTTGGCTTTGAAAAACTTGTGCTCCTGCAACTTCCAGACCCTTCCCACTAATGAACTGATGAAGAGAAATGTTCTCCCTGTGTGGGGTCTGGGACTTGTGCTGCTGCTGCTCTGCCAAGGAACCCCTGCCCCAGCCATGAGCCCACCCTGCTCTCACCACTCGCCTCTCTCTCGCCTGTCCTCTCTAGGATGAGAGGGCAGGGCCTGAAGCTGCCAGGGGAGGGTTAGGTTGGATGTTAGAAAGCCCTTCCTCAAGGAGAGGGTGATCAGAGCCTGGACTGGACTGCCCAGGGCAGCGGGGGAGTCCCCATCCCTTGAGGTGTTGAAGGACAGCCTGGCTGTGGCCCTTAGTGCCCTGGTGTGGCCACTGGGCTGCTGTTAGGTGCTGGTCTGGGCTGGATGAGCTCAGAGGGCTTTGCCAGCCTCAGTAATTCTGTGATTCTGTGGTTCCAGTACGCCTGGGTGGAGAAACACTTCGGTCCCGACTTTCTCGAGCAGATCGTTTTGACACGGGATAAGACGGTGGTTTCTGCTGACCTGCTTATAGACGACAGACCTGATATAACAGGTAAGGGAGGAGTGGGCAGAGGCATCCCCGAGGGGCAGACGGCACCTGGAGGTGATGGGTGCTGTTCCCTCCTTGCTTGCGTTAGTAGTTTGGGTCTGCAGGTTCCTCGTGTTGGAGTGAGGTCAATCTCTGTGTCTAGTTGTCCAGAAAACCACCCTCTGCCTTTGCTTTGCAGGGGCCGAGCAGAACCCCAGCTGGGAGCACGTGCTCTTCACAGCCTGCCACAACAAGCACCTGCAACTGAAGCCCCCCAGACGCCGGCTGCAGTCCTGGTCTGATGACTGGAAGGCCATTCTGGACAGCAAACGCCTGCCCTCTGGCCAGGCTGTCTAAACACCAACCTCCTGTGGTCACCTCGAGCTACCAGCTCGTGCCCCTGTGTCCTGCTGAAGGCTGAAACCACAGACGGACAGATAGACAGACACTGTCCCTACTGTGGGAGGAAGAGGAGGGTGAGCTGAAGTGCCACAGCCACCCAGACGTGGAGAACAGACCATGGCACAAGAGACCAGCAGTGGGATTTGCCCCATGGGCTTGGCAGCCTGGCTGGGAGGCATTTCCCTCTGGTGGCTCTGGGATCTCTGTGCTGCATTTGCACCTCCAGCAAGGCCAGTCTGGTGTTTGTGACAGAGGAGATCACCCTCCTGTCAGAGGGTGCCCTTGTCCAGTGCATCGCGTGGCGCAGAGCAGCTCTTCATCCTCGTCTCTGCGTTATGATCAGGGATCACGTGGGTGGATTGTGTTGTCCTTGCAGGGCTTCATGCTGAGGGGATGTTTCCTTCAGACCACTGCCCTGGTCTGGGGAGAGGCGGTGGGAGCAGGAGAAGGGATCCCCGCCTGCCTTCATCTCTTGAGAAGCTGCTGCAGTCTGTGGCAGTGCCAGCACCAGCCCTTCGTGGCAACCAGGCAGTTTGTCTGTCGGGCTCCCTGCTTCCACACAGAAGGTCCTGGGTGCTGCAATCCCACTAGGAGTGGTTGATGCCACAGAGCATCCTGAAGCCACCTGGGAAGACACTTTTGGGGTGGAGAAGCAGGGTTAGCGGAGGAGCTACGGCACCGCTGAGAACTGGGTAGAGAAGAAACACCATGGATGTCCAGAAGGGCTGTTGGAAGCTTCGTCATGCTGGGATCTCTGCAAAGTGGACCAGTGAGAACCAGTGCCAGCCACTGCTGCCAGATGGCTGTGCTGGAGCTGCTGAGCTCAGGGAGCAGCCGGCACTGTTGGGAGGCTGCAGCTGAGCACTGAAGAGGAAGTGTTTGGACCGAGTAGCAGCTTCCAGCAGGATGCTTTTTGCATCTCTGTGCCACAACCTCTGCCTTGTTCCTCTCTCCCCAAGCCTGCAGCAGTCCGGCCTCGAACTGCAATGACCCAGCCAGCACCAGAAAGGAGCTGCCACTGCTGCTCCTCCGTGTGAACCCAGAGAAGAGACATCCCAGCTGCTGAGGAGAGCCACGTGTCTCTTCCTTGTCTATGGCACTGCCACGATATGGACACAGCCCTCCTGTCCCAAGTGGGAGCCGGCACCGGACTGGCCCACGCAAAGCCCTGGGGGTGCAGTGGGTGCGTCACGTCTGCGTCACTGCTCACACCGCAAAGGCCACATGGCCCTGGCCATCCGGGCTCCCACCTCCTGCTGTTCTGTCCCGAGGACTTTGCTGGCTCCAAGGAGTAAAATTCCTCTCTGGGACACACAGCCTCAGATGCAGGGGTGGTAGCCAGGGCTTGGCTGAAGTTGGCCACCCCATGCTGCTTGCTCACGCCTTTGGCTTGTCTCTCCTGTCTGCTGTGGGCACCCCATCAGCAAAAAATGATGAGCTACATGCTACGTAGCCAAGAAACAACCTATTTCAGCAGCATGGAGGACCATGTCCAGAGGCTGAAGGAGCTACTGAAGTTGGTGCTTTTGAAGCTGTGCCTTCCTGAGCTGCTGTGGGGCCAGGGGTGAAGCCTTGTATCATCCTGGGTCTGTCTGAAAGCTGCTCCATCTCTTGGGATGGGGCGAGTGTGACGTGGTTGGCCCATGGTGGTGGATGCACAAGCATCTTTTTGTTTTCTTTTTAATGTTTGTTTTTAGTTCTTTCCTGTTGATACCACTGTGTGCTGCTCCCGGGGCTGGGTTTGGTCTGGGGTGGGTATCTGAGAGGGGTTTTGTGACGTGCAGCCACCCGCGATGCAGCCAAGAGCCTAGGGGGTTGCAAGTGGGGAGCTGGGACAGCGGCTAAGCAGCATGGGCAGCCCCTGCAGCTGCTGAGCATCACATAGTCCCTGGTGCTGCCAGTCCAAACTGGCTCTTCTCCAGCAGCACCGTTGCCCAAGCTCTCCAGAGCCATCTTGCAGCCCCTCCTGAGCCAAAATGAGCCAGCAGGTTGTTCCAACCCATCCGTCTCCCCCTGGTGCTGGTGTGGACCCAAGGGATGTGGCTTTCTGATGCCTAGCAAGTCTTTTCCCCTCGGTGGGATGTGTGATCCAGGAGACACCGTGTGGCTTCGCACGAAGGCCAGCCAAAAGCAGAGCTGGAAGTCCTCATGCCCAAGGCTCTGCACAGAAATCCCAGGCAAGTAACTGGTCTGTTTGCACTGGCCAAGCTCGGGGCCAGGAAGTGGCTCTCCATCCCCTCATGGATCAGCCCTGTCGACGTTCCAGCAGCCCCTGTGCAACCAACTAAGATGCACTGAGCTTTGATTTTTTGAGGCACATCTGTGACACCGATGCCGGTGAGGAGCACTGCAATAAACACTGGGTTTTGCTGGCGTCCGGCTTCCTACAAATGGAGTTTGGGTTGTGCAGTTTCCCTCCCCTCTGCTCTCCCTTCTGCGTGGGGCTCAAGCCACTCCCCATATCCTAAAAGCCTATAACCAGCTCCCAGCCGTGCCATCACTCCATTAAACAGGGTACCCATGGGAACTGGGGGTGGGTTTAGGTAGAGATCCACTTCCTAAAGACCTTTTCTAACAAATAAAGCTGTGAAGTCTGTCTCCCAGAGGCCAGAAGCAATAAAAGAGTCTGGAGCTGCCATGGGAGCTGCCTCTCACCAAGGTTTTGTACCTTGTCCATTGCTGTGGGGTGTTCCTGGGGTCTCCTTGCCCTGAGTAGGGATCAGCACGGTGTGGGAGAAGCGATCACTGGTGCCGGGGCAAAGCATGGTTTGACTCAGTGATCCTGAAGCTCTTTTCCAACCTACGTGAATCTCTTAACTCAGTTTTTTCCCCCTGGTGTTTAGTGCAGCACTAACTCACAGCCACTCTAAAACCAGCTTGATTTGTCTCTTCAGCGCAGAGTGCTGCTGCATTAGGTGGCTGCAGGCACTCAGAGGCTGAATTAGCCCCTTCACTGGCGACATCAATCCTGCTGCAGCTCGGCCCCTGCCCAGATGCTGCAGCAGGGGGAAATGCGGTCTGTGCCACAGGACCACGTTTCCCAGTAAGTGATGGAGGTGGAGGGTCCACATCTCTCCAGTATAATATAGTGGGGGGCTGGTGGAGCAGCATGAACCACAGACACACAGCTGCTCCTGCTCACTCTCCTGTGTGTCTTTGTTCTCCTTGAAAAGCCCCAGGCTGCAGGTATCACAGATCTTCCAGGTGACAAGCACAGCTCCCCAGGCAGGTGGAGGCGGAGAGGAAGGGGAAGGAGGTCGTGGTGACCTGCGTCTGGCCCTGAGCACACAGAATCGGAGAGAATTAGGGGCTGGAAGGGACCTTGAAAGATCATCCAGTCCAATCCTCCTGCCACAGCAGGGTCCCCTAGATCCAGTCACACAGGAACATGGCCAGGTGGGTCTGAAATGTCTCCGAAGAAGGAGACTCCACAACCCCCCTGGGCAGCCCCTGCCAGGGCTGTGGCAACCTCACTAGGAAGAAGGTCCTTCTCATATTGATGTGGAACATCCTCTGCTCCAGCTCACACCCACTGCCTGTGTCCTATCATTGGGTGCCCCTGAGCAGAGCCTGGCTCCATCCTCCTGACATCCCCCCTTTCCATATTGATCAACATTCATGGGGTCCCCCCTCAGGCTCCCTTTTTCCAAGGTCAAGAGCCCCAGCTCCCTCAGCCTTTCGCTCTGGGCTCCTGCCCATAGAAGCCCTTCACACCCTTCCCATGGCCAGAATCTCCTAGACCAAGGTGATCCTGGCCAGAATCACCATCACCAGGCATGGAGGTGGTCGATCTGGGCATCGGCTGAAGTCACCAGTCAAGTCCCAGGAGGGTTTGGTTGCCCTCCCAGCAGCTGGCACAGTCTCTGTGTGAAACCCCTCCTCAGCCATGAGCAGGATGGGGATACGAGCACCCACCCCATTAGGGAGGTGACCCCAAAAGCAGCTCATTGACCCCAGTCAAAGCTGGATCAAGCTTGCAGGACCCAGCAGGGTGGCAGCAAGTGATGCCCATGTTGGGTTAATGATTGGACTTGGTGATCCTGAAGGTCTTTTCCAAGCTGGGTGACTATACCTGGATCTCTCAGAAGCTGTTGCCATGCAGGGCATCATTAGCCCTTTCCCACTGGTCGATGCCCAAATAACTCCCAGACGGGTGACACAGGAGCCTG
This sequence comes from Phoeniculus purpureus, assembly GCA_028565055.1. Taxonomy (NCBI): domain Eukaryota; kingdom Metazoa; phylum Chordata; class Aves; order Bucerotiformes; family Phoeniculidae; genus Phoeniculus; species Phoeniculus purpureus. The sequence continues at coordinate 6,246 of JAOXOE010032882.1, forward strand.
AGGGCAGCTGAGGCCAGCCCTGACGCAAGGGCAGTGGGTGGTGTGTGATGGAGCCAGCACAGGGGACGATGTCGGAACCACCTCATTGCGTAGGAGGAGAAGGAGTGAAGAGAATGAAGGGTCAAGCCCATGGCAGCAGCTGGATGGGTGGATTTTGGGGTGAAGAGCAGGGTGGTGCCCAGGACCAGTGCCCAGGACCCGGGTGCTGAGCCCAGCACTGCCTGTGGGCAGGAGAGCTGTGTGGATGCTGGAGAAATATCCACTAGAGGGGACTGTGAGATCGTGTGTGGGAGCTTGCAGCCGCTGCAGAGCAGGATCTGGCTCCTCCAGCCTCCTTCCAGCCATCCTGGTTACCCCAAACCAGGGTTCCCAGTCCCCTGGCTGCATTCCTCTTGCTGGGCACTGCTCAGCTCTACCCTGCTCCCGCTACCCAGGACCCTGCAGCTCTCCCAGAGCTGAGACTGTTCATCCTGTCCCCGAAAGCCCCAAATCCCCAAGGAAAAGCCATTACTTCGCTTCTTCCTCCTGCTCAACTTGGAGCTGGAGCCCTCTGTAGGGGACTGACCAGGTGGTGATGGCAGGAGGTTATGGGGGGACAACCCCAGGGACCAGGATAGGGTGGGGATTGATCTGTTGGAGAGCAGCGGAGGAGAAAGGGACCTGGGGTTCCTGGTGGCCAGCAGGATGGCCAGGAGCCAGCAGTGGGTCCTGGTGGCCAGGAAGGCCAGTGGCATCCTGAGGTGGATCAGAAGTGGTTAGGAGATCCAGAGAGATTCTTCTCCCGCTCTACTCTGCCCTGCTGAGACCACAGCTGGAATCTTGTGTCCAGTCCTGGGCCCCTCAGCCCCAGAAGGGCACGGAGCTGCTGGAGAGAGCCCAGTGCAGAGCCACAGGGATGATGGAGGGAGGGGAGCATCCCCCTGCTGAGGAAAGGCTGAGGGAGATGGGGTTCTTCAGCTTGGAAGAAAGGAGCCTGAGGGGTGACCCCATGGATGTTGATCAATATGGAAAGGGTGGGTGTGAGGAGGATGGAGCCAGGCTCTGCTCAGGGGCACCCAACGACAGGACAAGGGGCAGCGGGTGTGAGCTGGACCAGAGCAGGTTCCCCATCAATGTGAGAAGGACCTTCTTCATGGTGAGGGTGACAGAGCCCTGGCAGGGGCTGCCCAGGAGGGTTGTAGAGTCTCCTTCACTGGAGATTTTGAAGACCCTCCTGACCGTGTTCCTGTGCAACTGGATCTAGGAGCTCCTGCTGTGTCAGGGGGATTGGACTGGATGATCTTCCGAGGTTCAACCTCTAACGTTCTGTCATTCTGATGGATTCCTCTTCTACCTCAACCCTACGACTACCATTTCCCTCCCCGTAGGGTTGATAGCTTTTACTTCTCTACTTGTACACAAGGAGTTAAGCAGTCTCCAAAGAGCAGTAGAGCTCTCCTTGCCCTAACAGCGCTGGGCTCTACCAGCTCCTCCGCGTCCGTCGAGGCTCCACACAGCCTGAGCCCGTCCTCCTGGCACGGATCCTGATGAACTTGAACGTTTGTTTGTGAGGGTTAACAAACACGCTCCGGGAACCCGTCGTGTTTAGACGTGAACGTGTCACCCTCTCCCTGCCTCCCCACACCCCAGCCCGTAGGCGATGCAGGGCTGGGGCTCACAGCTGCCAGGAATGTGCTGCTGATGCTCTGTCCAGGCAAACTGCTGCGACTGGCAGCCCCGAGCATGAGGGCACCTTCCCATTGCCACCAGCTGACAAACCTGCTGGCAGTGTCCCACCAGAGGTTCCCAGTTCCTAGGGATTTGCAGTTCACTGTCCTGGAGAGGAGGGGGTGAAGCCAGGGGAAGGGTCCAACCTTGTTCTTGTACAGCCCTGCTATCCTGCAGCTGCTGGGACATGGACTTGAGAGCTCTAGGGAGTCCATCCAGCTCCATAAATACCTATCAGAGGAAAGGACACAGGTCTCAGGCCACCCCATGGGGAGACACCCATGGGGCTGGGCTTGCACACCCCACTCCCATGGCCACCTGATGGCTCTGATCCGGTCCCATCTCCTCACTTCCCCTCTCGTCCTTGACTGCTGGATGCCAGGGATGTTCCTGGGATGAAAAGGGTGTCTCAGAGCCATGGTGCTGCTCCTCCTCTCCCACCCTGAACTTGTTAGTCTCTGCCTTGACCCAGTCAAGTGACCAAGTCACTTGCCTTGACCCAGTCCAATCCCCCACACCCCAGAGTCTGTGTTCAGCATCCCCAGGTAGTTGGGACTGGAGCCACTTCCAGTCTCTCAAGATGCAGAAAGGGGAGATTAACAGCAGTGACTGGAAGGCTGCTGTTAGTGAGGTACTGGGAGGGTCTTTAGGGTCTGTGGAAGCACAGCTGGCTGTCCCCCAACCCTACAGGTCCCCTATGACCTGCTTGGTGCCTGTGATGTGTTTCCACCATGCTGGGCACCTGCAGAGCCTTCAGTGCCTGTGCAACCACCAGTGATGGTGGTGATGGCACTGAGTCAACCACCAGCACCCAGGGAGGGTTCCAGAATGCTGGTGGACCTGGGCAGACTCCCAGAGATGCTGGGAGATGCAGCAGGGATGGCTGTGGGTGGTGGGACTTGGCATCTGCTTAGTGAAGGGGAGGTGAGGGGGTCCCACCATATGTGCCAGGGCATGTATCGTGATGGTGAGCAGCTCTCCATCCCAGTGGGACTGGGGTCACTGGTGCCTGTGTTACCCTTTATGGCACTGTGCCCACCTGCGTGAGACTTTTGGCTGGATCATCATCCCAACTCAGAGGTGAGCACCTGGATCATCATCTCAACCCAGAGGGGTAGCTGGGACGGGTTGTGTCCCATCCTGCTGGAGGGCCCTGCTGGTTTCCCCTCCCAGTTACACCAGCTAACGACTCCATAAGCCCCGAGGAAGCACCTCAGGCAGCAGGTACTAGAAGCTTCTCGGGAGTTACCATCTCCCCTCTTGCAGGCATCGCCTCTGCCCTTGGTCTCAGACCCCGCTATCCTCCCCACAGCCTCTGGAGAAGCAAACTGGTGCCTCGAGTACTGGTTTTATTGCAGATATTCCCTTCCCAGCTCAGCAGCGAGGGCTCATGGCTGCATTTCAGACTCGTGCACCCTGCACACATCCTTTTATCATCATGGGGAAGGTGCTCCAGGCTGGATCCTGTGGTCAGGCACTGGTGCAGGCAGTAGCTCCTTGCTGCAGTCTGGGACTCAAGCTCTGCTGCGATGGAATGCTTGGTCCTTGCAGCGGAGCTCTCTGCACCAACCAGTTTATTCCCTGCAAGAAAAACCATCCTGTGAGGAAACTCCAGCATAAGACCCCCACGCACAGATCTTTGGCAGCAGAACTTGTCGGCTACAAGAGCTCCCGAAGCATCCAACCCTTTCGACCACAAACCCTCTTCCCTTCAGTTGGCAGCCCCAGCCACGACCCTCCACCCAGCCAGCTCGAGGGGCTCCGGGGTTCTCTCGGCGACGTGCCTGCCAAGCACACTGGCCACGCCAGGAGGGCTGTTTCGGGTACAGCACCTGCTCTCCCCACGCACCACTGTTTCCCCAAAGCCCCGGGAGCACAGCGGCGACTCCGACGCGCTCTGACCCCTGTCGGACCCAACCGGCTGCGTCCTGCTTCGAGGTGGTTTCTCCATCCCCAACTAGCTCGTTCGTGCTGCTGTTTCCAGCGTCGGTCTTGAAGGAGGGAGACGTGAACAAAGCAGCCCCGGGGTGAAGTCACCTCCTTAATTAACGAGGCTGAGAGCTCTGCGGATCCTGTGCGGCAGCAGCAGAAAAATTAGGAGAACTGGGCAAAACCGGGAAGGATCGGGTTCAATTGTCAGACCAATTAACCCAGATCCGCGCTCTCCCCCCGGATGAAAAGCTCGTTATTATGTAATTGCTCAGGCCCAGCTCCTCGTGGAGAGAAATTAAAAGCAGACACTTAACAAGGCAACCTGCTGCGGGGATGGAGATGGGATGCAGGAGCTGCCCGAGGAAACCAACCCCCAAGGCAAAGCTGAGCCAGAGCCGGAGCTGTGCTGGGAGGGCTGGAACCTGGGTGTTGCCTGGACTGTTTCCTCCCATCCCAGACACAAAATGCAGCTGGGCTGGGAGATCGTTTGGAAAGCTCCTGGAGCTGGACTGTAACAGGAGCAGTGTAAGGGCTGGCAACCTCAGGTACTGGGGTACACTTTTCAGGTTGATGTGGAACCTCCTCTGCTCCAGCTCACACCCAGTGCCCCTTGTCCTATCATTAGGTGCCAGTGAGCAGAGCCTGGCCCCATCCTCCTGACACCTGACAGGATACAGTGGGGACTGACCTGCTGGAGAGCAGCGGAGGAGAAAGGGACCTGGGGGTGCTGGTGGCCAGCAGGATGGCCAGGAGCCAGCAATGGGC
>JAOXOE010032883.1:0-10648 GCA_028565055.1 Phoeniculus purpureus
GCTGTGGCAGGGGGATTGGACTAGATGATCTTTTGAGGTCCCTTCCAATCCCTAATGATTCTATGATTCTATGACATTAAATGCCTAATAGCACATTATAGGTTGCCACGTAGCAAGCAGAAAGGTAGCCTTGCATTTGAGTAGCTAGCCATGTAAAAAAGCAGCACAGTTAGGTCTGTGATGGTATCAGCAGGTAGCTCAGATTTACGTGTGACACAACCGGTTGTGGTCCCTCCCTGGAGGGGTATCTGCATCTAAAAATACACGTGGCACAGTTTGTGTTTTCAGCAAGATGGCACAAATAGTTTTCAAACTACTCTGTTCACTAGGAAACAATTGTGCTTCATCCTCTGACGGGTGCCAGCACCTGCTCCCTTCTGAAGTTTATTTGCAGCATGATTCATCAGCGAGGCCTTAAAGTGCTATCGGTCCATGTTAGGCTCTGGAGACCTAGAATAGATGAAGACCTGGCCTTTTATGGACTCCACCTGGAAGCCCATCTTCTGCTGTAATATGTGAAGCTTTGTTTTGCTCCTTGCCCTGCACCCCTCCCATGGGCCAAGCAGGGCAGTGCGTGCTGCTGTGGGTCTGATTTCTGTTCACTCAAAGGCGGTGGGTGCTTCACACAGCTCTACCCATCGAGGTGCTGGGGACCTGGCTTTCCAGTTCGCCATCTCACGGTGTGGAAGCCAAGCACCAAGCAGTCTTAGCCACCCTGTGGTGGCTAAGGGAAATGGATGAAACACGATTTGAAAGAGCCCTGAAAGGATAGCCCTGTGCAAAGACAGAGAACTTACAGATCTCCTCATCAAACCCAAGACAAACGCTGCTCTGTACTCCTGCTTCAGAGGACTTGTATTGTCCATGACTCTCCACGCTGCCAATGGCTTTGCAGCCATGGTCTCATCTTGCAGACGTTCCACCGTATTGCATTAGTTGTGACACAAAGGAGTAAGGATCGCAGAATCATTCAGGTTGGAAGAGACCTACGAGATCATCTAGTCCAACCATCAACCCAACACACCATGCCCGCTACGACACGTCTCCAAGTGCCAGGTCTACACTCTACTATGCCTTGAACACCTCAAGGGATAGCAACTCCACCCCGTCCCTGGGCAGCCTGTTCCAATACCTGACCCCTCTTTCAGTGAAGAAATATTTCCTAGTGTCCAGCCTAAACTTCCCCTGGTGCTGTGAGAGGCCATTTCCTCTTGTCCTATTGCTAGTGACTTGGGAGAAGAGGCTGACCTCCACCTCTCTACAACCTCCTTCCAGGTACTTATAGACAGCAGTAAGGTCTCCCCTCAACCTCCCAGTCTCCAGACTAAAAAACTCCAGCTCCCTCAGTTTCTCCTCATAAAACCTGTCCACCAAGCCCTTCACTAGCTTTGTCGTTCTTCTTTGGCCTCTCTGCAGTGCTCCAATGTCCTTCTTGTATTGAGGTGCCCAGAACCGAACGTGATATTCAAGAGGAGAATATAATACATTTCATAAATACCTAGAGAGATCATCAGTATCTCTAGCTCAGAACTGGAGAAACTCAGGACTTCTAAGCGCCCTTGGATGTGAGCAGCGCTCTACAGGAGGTACCAACTGTTATTATGGCAGCACCTACCCACCTGTGCTGGCCTGTGACCAGTGAGAGACTTGCTAAGACACACGTTGGAGCTCAGATCTTTAGGAACCGGAGCAGAAGGCAAGCCATGGTGTGGCACGGCTTCTCGGGCGGTAGGGAGACAAACCGCAGGAGCCACGCGTGTTGGCGTGCCTGCCTGTGGTTATGGTCTGATACAGCCCTTGCCTCTGGGCCTCTGCTGCTCTGCAGCAAGCTCATGAAGTGCAGCTATCTGCAAGGGCTGGGGGCAGTGTCTCCTCCTGCACCGCTTTGCACAGAGCGGGGGCACGTTCTGGGTGTCCGTGCATGCCTCTCACTCTGCACGATGTCCCCGTGTCCCAAGCCAGAGCCTCTCACATAGCTCCCTGCGAGCTGTACATGCACTCTGCACTCCCGTACCGGGACAAGACAGCTGCAACCCGTCTCTCTTCCCCTGTGCCACCTACGGCAGCAAGGCACGTCTGGCAAGGGTTTAGCTCTCCTTAACATTCCCAAATGTCTTCTGCCTTGAATGAACATGACCCATGCAGACCTCGATTAGATATGCACCACCCCTGGTCCTCTTGTGTGCGGCACTTCAACACGATAAACGTCAACCCTGAGGGCTTCAAACCTGCCCTTCCTCACATGGATTAGTGCTGCTAAAATACGGGCACAACAGATGTCTCTTCTGCCTCACAGGTGCCAATGTGCCCCTTAGGTGCCCCTAAGGACATCTCCCTTTTTGCCATTTACTCTGCAAGGTCCCTGCAGACTTTGCCCCAACTCAGAGGACTGCTAAACTCCGGCGGCTGAAGCATGAGCAGCAGGGTGTGCGCCAGCTTTATTCCGATCACTTCCCTCCTTCATTTCAGCCCCTCAAAGCTTTCGCTAGAGCTCTCTTGGGAGATCTGGACTTTGATTTTACAGCACTTAGCCCAGCTGGGACCTTGTCTTGAACAGACCATCGGGCAGGGGCCACAGCGTGGGTGAGGACAACTGCAGCAGGACACTACTTTGAACAGCCAAGGTGCTTCATTCTGGGGTCTGCTGACTTGTCTAATCTGCAGAGAGGTGACAGGAGTTTGCTGTGCTGCCTTTCCGGTTAGGGACCCGCAGTCGGGGTTGCACAGAGGGGCCCAGCACCTCTTATGTGGAGCTTTGCAAAGCGCCAAGTCTGCATTTTGGGCATCACGAAACTTGGAGCTATGTGGAGTCAGGATTTTGGTTGGGTGCCTTCAGTTTGGCAGCAAGACTCAAATTCCAGTGCTGAACTGGGTTCTAGGAAGTGTTTCAGGCTGCCTTTGAGTGCAGGAAGGGGATTTTATCAGGATGCTGGTACAGATCGCTGCTCCTAGCTTAGGGCTCTGTGAATGTCTAACGAAGGTCGGAATACTCTCCCTGACGGTTATCCACGCTGCTTGTCGGGTGGAACGAGAGATGAATGAAAGCCAAGGGTCTTTGGTATGCTCAGCATGCTAAACTGAGAGCAGGGAAGGTATTTCCTCCCACCTGGCCCCTGTGAGAGTGTGCTCTGTGTGGAGAGCTCGCTTTCCATAGGACACATGAACCTCACACTTACTAGACTTTATTAGCCAAGTCTTGACATCCTTCCTGATGGCTCTGCCACACAGCTAGCTTGAGCTCTTCATCCTTCATTAGCGGTGATAATGATGCTAATTTTCACTCTCTGCTCCCAGTCACCACAGAAGAGCCTTGGCCCTGCAGATCAGTTGCTCAGCCTGTGCTACTGATGCTTGTGTGCAAACACGGTGCAAGTACTCATACTGGGCCTTAAAGAGCTTTGAAATAATTTATGGCTTAGGCACTAGGTGCATCTGTGGGCACTGGACAGGACTGGGTAGAACAAACCCAACCTGAAAGATAAAACCAAACATTATGCTTTCATCCTGGCTTAGCCGAAGCTCTCCCCGGGAGGATTTTGCAGGCAGGCTCTCACCAACATGTGCCTGTGTTCAAAGGGGCACTTGGTGCTCTCTGAGCACTTGAGCAAAAGCTCACAGCTCCATTTGGAACTCTGCTGGGACAGTGGGAGGACTTGTGTGTTTTGGTTGGTGGATTATTTTTCAGTGTTAGCTTTTATAACAAAGCTCTCTGTGATTGAATAGCAGAAATGGCAAATGACCAGCAGAGGCTTCGGTCACCTCTTTTTTGATTCAAAAACTCTGATTAAGTTTGAATTTAGATGCTTGGGGTTGGCAATAAGATGGATTTTTCATCTAGTGCCAAGAATTTAACATAATTCACATGTTGCTGTGAATTACTGACAGCATCACAACCCTTGGCTTGGTTTTTCCTTGCTTTGTGTGACTTTTGATCAAAGACAGAAGCAGCCCTCAACAGTTGGACCAGAGCAGTAATTAGGCAAAGGGACAAGTTACTGGTCCTCCAGAAAGCCTCAACCATTGACAGAATCACAGAACATTGGGGATTGGAGGGGACCTCGAAAGATCATCTAGTCTAATCCCCCTGCCACAGCAGGATCACCTAGATCCAGTCACACAGGAACACATCCAGGTGGGTTTTAATGGTCTTCTGCTGAGGAGACGACTCTACAGCTCCCCTGAGTAGCCCTCCAGTGCTCTGTCACCCTCACTGGGAAGGTTCCTTCTCATATTGATGAGGAACCTCCTATGTTCCAGCTTTTTGTCCCAGATTTTGGTCCTGTCTGCCTGCCAAGGGATTATTACTGCAGTACACTGTGCTGAACATCAGGCTGAGGGAAGCTGTTCAGCTGCTGCCCCATCAACACCAACCCAGCCTGGTACACTGCCAAGCTCTTTTGTGTAGGAACTTGAAATCCTCTTCTGGAGGAAGGAAATCTTTCAGGGACATCAGAGAACGTCCATCTTGGAGGAAATCCCCGTATGTTGTGCCCAGTGAAGTTGCTGGGGGTGGTTCAGCAGGTGGAGGGAGCCCTTGATTCTCCTTTCATGCTGGTGTAAATCTGGAGATGCGGTGTTTCATGAGTGCAGAAGGTCTGTAAAGCTCTATCAGGAGTCCTGATAGCTCCCCCACCTTAATCGTGCAGAAGGTTTCCCCTAAAGCAAAGCCCTGGTATTCAGCTTAGTTCATCTGCTGTGCCACCCCCCGATAAACCCAAAGGAAAAAGCTGGTTCTTGACTTTTTCTTGTTTCCCTTTCGGCTCTTCTACCTCACTTGCATTTTGAATATGTTCTTACTAAATATTTGCTCACTCCTTCTAGAACTGACATTTAAAACCTGGTATCTGAGAACACGGCAGAGGACAAACACGCCATCGTCTTGTTACTGTAGTGCACTGTGACAGTACAGAATTGTCAGCTACCAAATCATTTCCTCAGTCCCAAAGGCTGGGACCCAAACCAGCTCGCTGCAAAGGAGAATGTGGTGAACTTCCTCCACACTCATGCCCAGGAACCTCTCTGCAACAGCCTGGTGTGGTTCATCTTCAAAGGGCAGTAATGCCTGTGGGGGTGAGAAAGCTTTTGTACTTGTATGTGTGTCTTGCCTTCTGGCTTTTGTGCCCGCTCCAAAGCCATCTGCTCCGGAGCAGAAAAGGCTGCCTAACAGACGAAGGCAGCTGCCGTGGAAGTTTTTGCATGCTGATCCCTCATCCCCTTCTCCCATAACCTTGGATGACCATCTTTTCTAGGTATAGAGAGAGAGAACATGAACCTCTGGGTTAGGATCTGATAAACCATGCCTTTCCCCTAAACCTACGTGATGAGCTGCATCGCTGCTGGTGAGCAAGGGACTAACTCGTGTAACTGGAGAGCCTGGCCACATACACTGGAGATTGGCAGTGCTCTGCTCAGCTCAGACCATGGGGCATACTCTTGCTGCGGCTGCACAGCTCTTCTCGGGTTGTCATCGTGTTCCCATCACTGCTTTTTGCACTACAAACAACTGTGCAGCCCAAGCAGGACGTGTGTTAACGAGGGGTTTATTGCCGAGTGGTGCTTGGCTTTAGCTGGATCACTTCAAGAGCCCATCCCGTTCACCACATTCACGGGAGGACAAACAGAGGTTTCAGCTGTGGTTTGTCCCAAAAGATCAGCATGTGCTTCATTTTATCAGCCACTGACAGAAAACCATTACCCCGTGACATTCTCTGTCTGATTTATATTCCCTTCATATGACTTGCTGCACGGAAAGTCAACTGCCTGGACTGCTGGGCCACCAAAATAAGCCCTTTGTGGGCTCGTCTTTTTCCAGCGTGGAGGTGAGCATGCACTGGGCGTTCATTTGAAGCAGGGCTCAGCAGTTCATTCAGGCTAAATATATCATTGCAGTGCTGCCCAGCATGTCAGGCACCAAGCTTACATATGACTACAGTTTTCCATGCAAACCCACCTCAGCGGTTTGACACCACTCATAAAACTAGCCAAAAGGGCAAGCTGGTTTGCATTTGCTTTCTCTTTTAACTACCTAACGATTCTATGGGGACACGACCCACCGAGGGTCCCCTTTGCTGGCTGAGCAAAGAGCCTGCACTCCCATCCTAAGCAGCCTGACCAAGTGCCTGTCAGGGGTGAGATGAATCGCACACAAGTTAGCCAACCATTTGGCCAGAGAGGTGTTGAAGTGAGGGAGTCTCCCTGGAGTCTTTTCAGCCTTAGAAGTTAGGCTTAGAAACTTACAAGGGCATCTTGCCTATATTATACCGGCTGCCTTTGGATTTAGGGGCTGGAGAGGTTGCTGCTGGTTTTGGTCCTGTTTTCTTTAAGGTTTGGGAAAGAGTTTTATTCCAGCAGCATTTTCTTCTGTCTGTGCTTAGAGCTGGCAGGGCCAGGAAACAATGAAAATACACAAAGTGATTGCAAAGGGGTGAGGCTCAGAAGAATTTTCAGTTTCCCTGGCTTCTAAAGGCTGTTCCAGTGCCCCGTCACCCCCACAGTGGAGAAGTTCCTTCTGACATTTATGTGGAACCTCCTGTGTTCCAGCTTGCACCCATTGTCTCTTGTCCTATCACTAGATGACACTGAGCAGAGCCTGGCTCCATCCTCTTGATACCCACCCTTCAAATATTTATAGACATTAATGAGGTCACCCCTCAGCCTCCTCTTCTCCAAGCTAGAGAGACCCAGCTCCCTCAGCCTTTCCTCACAAGGGAGGTGTCCTACCTCCTTCATCTTCATCAGAGCAATCTTCGTTGTTCTGGAAGGTCTTGACTGCAGCAAAGTGGGTGGTGATGTGGTGATGAGGCAAAAAATACTCACACAAGGACACCTCAGTGGGAGATATCCCAGCCCAGCTTAACCTCCCTGCTTTTGCAGCTGAACGAATGGCCAGCATCCCAGCTAGCCAGTTTGAAGCGAGCTCAAGTATCTCTGTGCTATGTGCAGCCACCAGCTGATAGAGCTGTTACTTGTGCTACCGCACCGCGATCTTTTGTGTCATCTGGGCTTGGCTTCACAGCGACAAGAAGAAAACAATTGCTGGAGCGTGGCCAAACAACATCCCCAGCAGGTGACTTGTTTACTGGGCACTTCAGCCTTGTTGGTTAACGTGGGCTACATTCAGCAAGCGGCTTCAGCTGAAAAGAACAGGAGGAGGAAGAGTTGCCCGTGTCTAAATTTTCTGAAACGGTGATTTTTCCCTTTCTCCGTCTCGATTCACGGGAAGCTTAGAGAATCCATTCCCAACAGGAGAAGGAACTCTTTCTCTCTCTGATTTCCATCAACCTAGAGACCTACCGTAGTTGAAGACGATCTGCGCTCAGCTGCGTGACTCCTTGGCCACAGTTTGCCAGTGTGGATGGGAGGAATAGGTAGCCACCCGGCAACTGCAAGAGCCTCTGAGCAGAAGAGGCTTATCTGGAGGAAGAACGTTGGGGTTAGTTTGGCCTGGGGGGCTTTGGGGCTGAGGAAAGAGAAACATCCGCTGGCATCCAGTTGGGCTGTACTGGGAGGCGATCACCCCAGCGGGTTTGCACAGTGACCCTCTCCACTGAAAAGCTCCATGCAAACATACTCCAGTCGGAAAAGTCCTGTAGATGTGGATCTCAGGGACATGATTCAGCAGTGGGCTTGGTACAGTTAGGCTAATGGTTGTGCCTGAAGATCTTGAAGGTCTTTTCCAACCTGAATGATTCTATGAAATGCATCGACACTTCGGTGGAGTGGTCTCTAGAGCAGCCAGTATCTGCCCCGGCTTCACCCTGCCTCGTTAAAGGGACGAGCAATGTATTAACCGAGGATCTCCATGAAGGCAACCCTGGAGGACGCGTTTGGTGCGTGCTGCAGAGGTGGGGATTACCAAAGGGATGTCAGGCCAGACACGGTCAGTGTCTGCCTAGCCCAGGGATCTGAATCACAGGGATGTCAGAGAGCTCATCGCTCCCTGGGAAGCCTTCAACACCTCACAGGATCAGGCTGCCTGCTTGGTGCAGAGAGCCCTATTAAACCCCTGGGTCCTGAGTGCTGAAACACCACCTGCATCATCAAGTGAAAGGAAATACAGGTGCTTGGGCTTCTTGGAGAAAAGAGAACAGACCGTTTTAATGTTAAGGATATTCCTGGGTTTTCCTAAGTCACTGTAGATTGAAGGAACTGTAGGAAACACGGCACTGTACCAGCAACAACCTCCCAGCTGTAGGCAGACACCGTCTGTTTGACCTAACTACGGGCAGACAGCGTCTGCTTCACGTGACTGAAGACAGATACTGCCCGCTTTGAGACCAGAGTGTGAAGCTGCAGCCTAACGAAGGCTGCACCGTGCCTCAGCATCAGAGGCACAGCCCAGCCGACAGAGGATGCGCCCTGCGGCTTTCTAGAGACTGAATTAACTCCTCGCACAAGGATTAGAACAGAGTTCATAAAAAAAACTAAGACTATGTCTTGACAACGGGTTTTGAAGATGTTAAAGTGATGAAGATTTTAACTTTGCAGGTGGCTTTTAGCTCTGGTTCGATACACGAATGCCTGTTCTTAGGGCGCCCAGCTGCAGCTGTGCAGGTTGTACCTGTAGGCAGCTCAGTGCCAAGTGCCCGTCTAAGCAACTACATGGGCAGGTTGTCCTCCTGTGCTACAGCTGAGAAACGGACTTTCTCCGAGCTGAAGCTGTGCTAGAACAGGTTGCTGTTAATGTCTCTGAGGCCAGCGACGTTCTAAGTAGTCTTTGCAAAGCACGGGCATTAAAATTTACGTGCATCTAGGTGACATTTACTGCAGGAAAAGACGGTAAACTCTTGGGAGATAAAATGACAGAATAACCCCTCCCTTACATAAATAACCTTTCCTTGCTGCAGTTGTCCAGCTGGAGGCGGGGGTCTACTTACACGAGTAGGGATTTCTCATCCGAGGTTTGACAGGATCAAGGGCAAAATGCAAAATAAAAAAAACCAGTCTCAATTGAAATAAATCCCTTGCTCTAGTGTTACTTGGCTTCAGCCAAGCTATCACTTTCCAGCCTCGTAAAACCGTCATGTCATTAGTGTTTTGGGACGGGCTTCTTATAAACCTGACCTTTACAATGGATTTTACACCTGGATTCAAAAACACCGCTCTTCCTCTCTCCCGCAGCCGCCTCGTGTCCTGGCCGAAGAGGTCTGTCAGATGGGAGCTCGCCGGCTTTGTAACTCATCGCACCGCCCAGCTCCTCACCTGTGATTCTTTCACGTGGAAGCCAGGCAAGCCAGCGGAGAAACGCGCACAGAAGTATGGCTGTGACCTTAATTCCGGGCAGGCAGGTCGCATGCAGTTGCTAACAGTGCTCATTGAGCTCCCCTATATATAGAAGCTCCAACCTGAGAGCCGCTTCATTCCGAGGACTGCTTGATCCTCCTGTTCATTGCCAGGCGGTGGGAGGCACTTCAGCTGGCTTTTACTGTAAGCCCAGTGAGAAATGCTCCCAAGACGTTTGCTGCACGACCTGCAGCTCGGTGACCAAACATAGTCCCGCTGCAGGGAGCTGTGCATGACAAACGGGGATCGCTTTTCACACGGCATTATTTATTGAAGGCTGCGAGCAAATTAATCCCAGCCCGGCGCTGGCTGCTCTCCAGCGCATGGCCATGTCATGTTCCAGCATCACGACACCAGGCACACGTTCGTCTGCAGCAGAACTTCTGTGTCAACAAACTGGAGACAGGATTCGAATCCCCTCTGCGAAGCGATCGCCTCTGATCGCACAAAAGGGCCCTCCTGTTCCATAACTGTGTTTGATGGTTGGACTCGATGATCCTGAGGGTCTCTTCCAACCTGAATGATTCTATGATTCTGCAACACCCAGCCCAACCGTTTGCAGCTCTACTCCTAAAGTCAGTGGGAAAAAGTGATTCCAACTGACGTCCCCACGCCACAGAATGAACCCAGCTGCACTCGTACTGCTTCAGGAGAGCATCCCTTGGTTGCCCACATCCAGACACCTTGAAGACAACGGCTTTTGAGCCAGAACCTTGGAGCTCAGGTCTACCTTTGTGAAGCTTTGTGTGATTTTAATGAATGGCCATTAGTCAGCTTTCTCTTGCCTCCCCCCCCCCCCACTAGCCTGGCTGCTAGCGCCTCAATGAAAGGTCACGGTTTCAGGTTTTGTGGCAATTGCCTCTGCGGTTCCAATAATCAGAGCCATCTGCAGCTCTCAGGTTACCTGATAATACTGTACAAAGAATAGGGTCACTGTGGAAAGTTCCTTTCCAAAGGCAGGACTGTGACGGGAGACTTGAGCAGACCCAGTGACCTGGGAGCAGTGGTTCTGGGGAGGAGGGACCTTGAGAGACCTGGGGAGGGAGCAGCAAAGCTGAGGCTGTTTCATGTAACTTCAGTACCTGGAGAAATCCTGGAGCAAATTTTGGTCACAAAGATCCTGTGCAGTGCTGCAGGCTGGGGGCAGTGGGGCTGGAAGGCGGTCTGGCAGAAAAGGACCTGGGAGTTGTAAATGACAGGTGGCTGAATATGAGCCAACAGTGTGCCCAGGTGGCCAAGAAGGCCAATGGCATCCGGGCCTGTATCAGAAACTGTGTGTCCAGCAGGACTAGGGAGGTGATTGTCCCCCTGTACTCAGCACTGGTGAGGCTGCACCTTGAGTACTGGGTCCAGTTTTGGGCACCTC
>JAOXOE010032884.1:0-10646 GCA_028565055.1 Phoeniculus purpureus
TCCACTACCTGCATCAAGAAGTTATCGTTGATACACTGCAAGAACCTTTTGGACCGGCTGTGCCTGGCTGTGTGAGTATCCCAAAGGATGAGGACACCTTCCCCACCTCAGAGGAAAGAACACTTCACTGAGCAACCTGTTCCAGTGTTTCACCACTTTCATTGTAAAAAATTTCTTTCTTCTATCTAATCTACATCCTCCTCTTATATTTTATAACCATTGCTCCTTTTTCTGCCACAACTGGACTTGTTAAAAAGTCACTCCTCATCTTTCTTTTACATTCTGTACAATACAGTACTGAAAGGTTGCAATAAGGACACCTTGGAGGTGCCTTTTCTCCAGGCTAAACAACCCTAATTCTTGCAGCCTGTCCTCATAAGAGAGGAGTTCCATGGCTCTTATAATGGCCCTCCTTCGGATGTACTCCAAAAGGTTAATATCCTTCTTGCATTGAGGACTCCAAATCCGAGCACAGTATTTCAGATAAGTTCTTACAAGAGCACAACAGAGCAGCAGAATCAACTCCCTTAACCTGCTGGTCATGCAGGATGCAGCCCAGGATGTGATTGGTCTTCTGGGCTGCCTTTAATTGATCAGTACATCTAAGTCCATCTCCACAGAGATACTCTGAATCACATAATCTTACAGCCTGTAACAACATCAGATTGCCTCAAAGCAGGTGAAGAACTTTACATTTGATCTAGCTAAACTTCATGAGGTTCATACTGGCCCACTTCTTCAACTTGCCTGAGTCCCTCTGGACGACGTGGTTTATTGACTGCAGAACTCATCTTGTGTCATCTGCAAACTTGGTGAGGTCGCACTTGATCCCACTGTCTATGTCGCTGATGAAGATGGTGAAAAGCACTGGTGCCATTCAGATATGATACAATACAGTTCCATCCTTTGGATCAGTTACCCTAAGTTTTCAGGGTGCTTTAATGTACTTTACTGTTCAAGTCCCTGATAACTATGTTGAGACAATTCTGACTGACTTTTACATGGGGGAAGTGCATCAAAAGTCCAGACTTATGTCATCAGTAACTCTTCCTTTATCCATCAGTGTGGTTACTCCATCACAAAGCCACTAAGCAGGACTTGCCTTTGGTAAAGCCATGCTGACTGCCTCCAGTCCCCCTTCATGTGCTTTAGCATAGCTTCTACAAGTATTTGTTCTATGATCTTCTCAGACACAGAGAGGAGGCTCACAGTTTAGTAGTTCTTGGTGCCCCCTGAATAGCTAAAGCATAGCATGAATTACAGTTTGGGAACAAGGGGCTTATTTTCAACTCTGTGTAGCATCAATTATTTCTGGAGGTTAACAGATAACAGGAACTGGGACATATGTGATTGATATTGAGTAGGATAAGAAGTTAAAACCAGCTGAAATCAGCCCTGCAGTATGGAAATTGGCCAGGAGGGTGGTGGAATTAAAAGGTCAAGATTACTCAACAAGGAAATGAAAAAGAGGGAAATAAGAGACCCCCCCCATAATCATGGACAGCAACTGGAGGGCCACAGTGTACAGCTGCAAGAGGAATTATCATATGTAAATAGATTTTTCTATGATTCTAGGAAAGACTGAATATGTAAACGTTTACTGGAAAATGAACATGATTGAGAGTTTTAAATATGCAGCTCAGCAGATCATTTGTGTGAGTGCTTTGAGGAACAGTCACCTGCTTGCCTGGAGCCAGTAAAGGAATGCTTCTTTCAGAAACCACAGATTTGGGTCTATGAGAGTTTATGAAGTGGCCAGTTTTACTGTAACACTCCTGTCTATCCTTTTAAAGAATGCATTAAAAAAAAAATTCCCCTTCTTCCAGTTACCAAGCACTTCACTTGACTGCAACAACTTTTCAAATATCATGTAGAGTGGCTACCCTCTAGTAAATTAAAAGGCAGTAAACTTGGAGCAGCAGTAGCAGACTGGATTAATCCCAAATTTTCTTGTTTTGCAGAGTGTTGTGGGGGATTAAAAGGCACATATTACTTTGGAGAATTAAGGCACTTAGAATTTTTTTTCTGATACTGAATGCTTCCTATTCACCCTGGGAATACCTGTACTAAATATCCTACACGTAGACCTGTGTTTTTTTTCTCTCATGCAAAGAGTGCAATGCAGGATAGATTGACGTTTGACAGGTGTAATCTGGATCCTAAAACTGGGTATTCCCTCAGATAGATTCTCCTAAGCAATCTGTGAATGCATTATCTTACCTCAGTCTTCACTGGCATCCTCTTTTCCTAAACAACCTAATATAATGGACATTGACAAGCGGTGTTCCTCACGTGACTCTGCTAGGACCAATGTTGTTTAAGATATTCATCAATAACAAACACCTCAGCAGGGAACCCTCAGCAAATCTGCTGATGACACTGAGCTGGCTGGTGCAGTTGACATGCCTAAGGGATGGGATGACATCCAAAGGGTGACAGGCTTAGATGCTGAGTTTCTACAAACACTACCTGGAGTGGATTAGAATGGGGGTGGTTAGCACATCAAGAAAGATTCTTCCCCTCCTCTACTCTGCACTAGTGAGACCACATCTGGAGTATTGTGTCCAGTTCTGGGCCACTTACTTCAAGGATGACACAGAGAGTCCACCACAGAGCCACAAAGTTGATGAAGGAAGAGGAACACCTCCCTTAAGAGGAGAAGCTGAGGGAGCTGGGTCTCTTTAGCTTGGAGAAGCGGAGACTGAGGGGTGACATCATTAATGTCTATAAATATGTGAAGGGTGGGTGTCAGGAGGATGGAGCCAGGCTGTTCTCCATGTTATCTAGTGATAGGACAAGGGGCAATGGGTGTAAGCTGGAACATAGGATGTTCCATATAAATATCAGAAAGAACATCTTCACAGTGAGGGTGACAGAGCACTGGAACAGGCTGCCCATGGGGGTTGTGGAGTCTCCTTCTCTGGGTGTTTAAAACCCACCTGGATGTGTTCCTGTGTGACTTGGTCTAGGTGATCCTGCTGTGGCAGGGGTATTGGACTAGATGATCTTTCGATGTCCCTTCCAATCCCTAATGTTCTGTGTTTCAGTGTCACAGTCCCTGCAGTAGGGACATGGTTTAGTGGTGACCTGGTAGTGATGGGTCAAAGGTTAGACTTCAGGATCTTAAAGGTTTTGTCCAACCAGAGATAATCAGTGGTTCTGTGAGTCTAGAAGACCTGGGTGAACTCTAGATGGTCACTAAAGACTTGTAAAGACTCTGCAACAGCTTGGGTGTGAGGCTTGTTGGATCTGAGTAGAGCTTAATGAAATACAGATCAAAAGCTCTGACTGTTAGAACTGAGACAGAGCCTCACCTCACTAGGGATGTGGGTAAAGGAAGGAAAATCTGAAGCTTTCTTTGTTTGCAGCAATATCCTCGTAGGAGATCAATATTGTTTGCAGAATTAGCTGGGTGTGGATGGAACGACCTGCTCAGCCAAGTCTCCTCTGTCTTTCCAAAGCCGGGGAAACCAACCCAAAACAATCTTTTCAAATGCAGTTTTATGACCCGGCCAAAGGGAAAAGTGTGGAAAATGGATCAGAGCAGGTAAATCTTCCCGCTTGCCTTCTGCTGCAGCGGCTGGAGAGAACCTCTCCTACTTCCCAACGAAGGAGAAAAGGGAAACAGAGAAAGCTCAACCAAAGGGAATAAATGTCTGAGATATTTCTTTGCTTTGTGCAAGCACTTTGCAGGATCAAGTAGGAGTTTGGTAAGACTAACACCACTTGAACGTAGCACTGCTTGCTCACTAACTATAACCTATAGAGCTGATAGGATCACATGCTGTCCTAAGTGACATCCGAGCCCTTTGCCTGTTTGACCTCAGATCTTGGGGTGAGGTTTGACGCTTTATGCAACACCACACTGGTCTTTGAGTTTAGCCTTTACCACCCAAATAACGAACTGGAGGGAATCACGATATCAGAAAACATTGCATGCAACAGAACTAGGATGGGTGTCTTGGTTTCTCTTACTTCCCCATAGATATATTTTTCTTTCTTGAGAGTCTTTGCCTCTTTGTTACGTATTTGGTTTAGTACCATGAGACATCACATCCTGGGGTGGACCAGAAGGAGTGTCATTAGTAGATGGAGAGAGGTTCTACTCTGCCCTGGTGAGACTGCAGCTGGAATATTGTGTCCAGTGCTGGGCCCCTCAGTTCCAGAAGGACACAGGTGCTGGAGAGAGTCCAGAGCAGAGAGACAAGGATGATGGAATGGATCATCTCCCTGAGGAAGAAGGGTGGCTGAGGGAGCTGTGTCTCTTGAGCTTGGAAAAAATGAGATGGAGGGGTGACCTTATTAAAGTTGATAAATATGTGAAAGGGTGGGTGTCAGGAGGATGGAGCCAGCCTCTGCTCAGTGTCATTCAATGATAGTGCAATGGGTGTGAGCTGGAACACAGGAGGTTATAGGATTGTAGAATCATTAGGGATTGGAAGGGGCCTCAAAAGAGTATCTAGTTCCACATCAATATGAGAAGGAACCTCTTCACAGTGAAGGTGACAGCCCTGGAGGAGGCTGCCCTGAGGCGCTGTGGATTCTCTTTCTCTGGAGATGTTGAACCTGGATATGTTCCCCTGTGACTTGATCTAGGTGATCTGCTGTGGTAAGGGGATTGGACTAGATGATTTTTTAAGGTCCCTTCCAATCCCTAATGTTCTGTCATTCTGTGATTTGACTTCATCCCTAATTGTTCCAGTAACCTCACTGTGAACATTTACTTCATTTTTGGTAATACCGGGAACATTCCAGTATCTAGTTGCTGGGTGCGTGTGATTGGCAATGGCCTTTATCAGGTGCTCATGTGATTACTCAGAAGCCTGAAGTGGGCTACAGTTGAACAGTGGAGTGAAAAACCTTCACAGAATATTTGTCACCAATAATGGGAAGTTCTCACCCTTGCTGGAAATGTTATTTGAATGAGTCACCAGTTAGCAGCACATTTCCTGCTAGTGATAGATACACTTGCTTAGATGAGTCTTTTATTCGCACCAAAGGCATGTGTTGGCAGGGTTTGGCAGGGTTTAGAGGAAGTCAGTGAAAAGTACATAAGAAACTCTTACCTGAAAATGTCAGTGAGACCTCTCCCTTCTCTCAGATATGTTGCCTGTGCATGACCCAGAACCCAGTGCTGTGCGCTTTGAACTTCACCTGCAGCGCTGACTCACCAGATCTATTTTGGGGCAAGCTGTTGCAAGTTTCTGCTTGAATGTGATGGATGTCGCTCTGCAAGAAGAGACAGAAGTCTCCTAGTGTGTGGGGCTCTCATGCATTCTGACAGGATGTTGAATGGTAGCGCTCGTGTGACTCAACTCTTAGTAGCGTTGAGGTTTGAGAGAGGCTGAGCTTTCATCTGGGAAGCTTTTTATTTGTGCCTTGTTTAAACATTGTCTTCTGGTTCCTTTTTTTTTTTTGACATGGAAAAATCAAATGTGGATCAAGCTTCTAATAGTTGAGTAGTTAATCATCAATTTCTGACTTGAGGTCACGGCACATTTTTGTACGTTCAATCTGATAAGAGCAGTCACAACCTTAAACCTTTATACAGACATCGTTGCACAGGAGTCGGGCTTGTGGGTTTGGGCAGCTAATGTCACAAGCACTGATACTTCTCTTGTGGATATCTAAGGTGCCTTTTTATTTTGTAAACTATTGTTTACAAAAGGTTATTGTTGAAAGGTTTTAGACAACAGTTTATTTTCAGGATGCTGCTTGCTTCCTGGTTAAGTAGAAAAAGGGGGGTGGGGTGGGATACACAGGATTAAAGCAGTGAGAAGGGCAGCTCAGCTACTCAGAGGGCTGCTTGGGAGTACTGGAGTGAGCAAGATGTGTCAAAACATCACCAGTAGAGACCCCTATTTCATATTAGATGTATTGCTGCCATGACCCCACAATAATCCTTGTGTCATAGCTCTGGGGCTTTGGTGCTATAAAGGGAGACATCTTCCTGGTACCACCATCCGTCACTCCATCTGCACAGGCATGGCCAGACTTCTTAAACTCTGTGACTGTGCAGGAGTAGTTGCTGATGAAATATTGCTGTTGCCTGGCTGGATGGCTTTAAGGCCTTGATCATTGCCCACAATCCCAAGAAAGCTTTCCAAGGCTGTGTGTGGTAAACTACTTGTGCGGTTTGGATGGAGGTACCCGGGGCATAGGAAAGATGCTTTTTCCTGTAGCCGTTATAAACCGAAGGTTATACAGGTTGATATTGTATGCCCAAGATAATTATTTCCATGAAGCAAACACAGAGCTGTGATATTGTCATCGGGTCTAACGGTGTGAGGGTTATGTGTGTAAACATCAAGCATCTTGGATGTTGAAACCCTAAGGGTTAGGACCATAAGATTGGCTTAGGTTTGGCTTTGCAAGGTCATGATCATTTCCCGAAATACATGACACTGACTTATGCGCCTGGACTCCCTGCATCCTTTGTCTCTTCTCAGGCAGGGGCAACTGATCTTGGGTTGGAGAAGGTGCAGGGTCCAATAATCTCAGAAAGTGCCTGAAACTGTCCTCTCGTTGAGTCTGTTGGTCAATAGCTAAAGTGTAGGTGTTCCTCTGGTCTGGTTAGGAAGTGGAGTGATGACCTGCAAGGATCCCTCAGTCACAGAATCATTTAAACTGGAAAAAACCTCTCAGATCATCAAGCCCAGCCCATGACCTAACATAACCACAACCTAGACCATGGCACTGAGTGCTGCATCTAGTCTGTCCTTAAACACCTCCAGGGATGAGGACTCCACCCCTACCCAGGGCAGTCTATTCCAATGTCTGATCATCCTTTCCATGAGCAAGTGCTTCCTAACATCCAACCTAACCCTCCCCTGGCACAGCTTCAAGCCCTGCCCTTCTTGCCCTGTTCCCAGTTGCCTGGGAGAAGAGCCTGACCGCCACCTGATTACAACCTCCTCTCAGAGAGTTGTAGAGAGGGACGAGGCCCCCCCGAGTGTCCTCTTCTCCAGGCTAAAATAGATGGGAGCTCACCTGGTATTAAATCCCAGGAGGCTGAAAGCACAGAAGTCAAAGACACTTGTGAATTTGTTGTTGTTGGCTTTTTCCCACGTGGGACAAAGCTATATGATTTTATTGATGGGAGACATGGGATCTGCCTTCTCAGTGATGTCCAAACAGTCAGAGATCCTCTGACTTTGCTCAAAGCCCTTAGGACATAAGACAGCTCTAGACTAAAAGCAAGGCAGGTACCCTAGTCCCAGCCATACACCTTCTCCACTGGGTTATAATGGGTCCATCTGACCCATGGGCAGCACAGGCTGCTTCTTTGCTGGAATTCTAGACAAATACCTGTGAAGTTCAGCTTTGTTCCAGGGAAAGATATTCTGTAGGTGCCACTTTAGAGGACAGCTTGTCCAAAGACAAATAAATGACTGAAAAGGAAAGCACCCAGAGTCTTCTCATGCTGGCCCCTTGTATGGCTTGTATTTTTCTCTATTTAGTTAAAAAACCCCCCAACCATCCCAATCTTGGCAAAACGCACTCTGTTTGCCTTGATTTTTTTCTTAGTTCTTTTCTCAGCAGGAAGGCTTTTGAGCGGCTCAGAATTGTACAGAAAAGATGCCAAAACAGGGGACCAAGTAATGGTGTGTGAACTTGCATAAAACAAGAAGAAAAGCAATACCCAAACTTCTCCCCTCCTGGTGGAAGCTCTGTTATATAATTCATGGTCTCGCTAGGGTGTCTTGCACAAACAGGATACAGCAAAATCCTTTCAGATACACAAACCTGCTATTTTGGTGTTGAAAATATGGGAAAACTAGGATTATACACTCCGTGGTGGATGTCAGAGATGGGGGAAAAAGGAAGATGTATTAAATGCCTGAGTCCCTTTAGGGAGAACATGACAGATTCAAGACAGATGCACGTGAATAAATCTTCTTTTAACGAACGACACTTAGCTCTGCTGGGCTGTATCAAAAATATTGTCGTGGTGTCTGCGCAGCTTCAGCAGCAGGAAGCTGAATTGCCAGAGAGGTAATATCCTGAGCCTGATCAGTGTAGCATAATCAACCTGACTCTCAGTGAGAAGGATAGAGTGTCTCACAAACCATGTGGGATTAAACAAGCTTGCTAACTATCTGTAATGTCTATGGGCTCCAACAACCCTCTTAAAGGGCTAGACAGAAGCAGGATCATGGAGTGGGTTGTTTGGGAAGATCATCTCCCTGAACATTGTCCTTACTGTCACAGAGAGATGAATGCGTCGTTGCGGTTAATACTCCATTCTAGACCTTATTTTCCCAGGGTCTATAATTCACCCATAATAATTTGTTGAAGGTTGAAACTTGGCAGACAGGGCTGCAGCCCGGGAATTAATTTTGGTGACACTGTAATAAGTGCTCTTTAATTAATGTTAAATGAAAATGGAATTCCTAAGAAATTACACGCAGCAGTCATGCGACACGCTGGATGAATTCGTCGTGATTAATGCCACTAAAACGGATATCAAAAGTGGGGGGTGGGATTTGCCTTTTATTAAAAAGTGTTGCCAGCGTCCTTGTGCCGATATTTGGCACCAAATGGCTTTTAGAGGTGTAGTGTGAGGGGAGCACCACCTGTTTAATAAGTGAAAAGGAAAGCGAGCAGTGCAGGTCTTGTGTTGGCATGGATGTAAGCATGGCTCAATCCTGTGAGCCCCGCTCACCCCCGCAGTCTGCATTCGGCCGGGTTAACCACCTACAACCTGAGCTAGTGCTGGTGATAGCTCTGCTTCAGATGGGAAAACTGGACTCAAGGTACTAATCAGTCCTTTCCAGGCAACATCCCCATGACTGAGTTAAAAATAGGGTCTGGTCTGGCTTATATGACACTACACGAACATGTCTGTGAAAATATTTAAGGGATGGAGGCATTAACTTCTTCAGGCTCTTTAAGTTCATTAGGTTCAAGTTCTTAAAGTTCAACTACTGTTCTCGCAAAATAATGATAATTATCCCCACATTGCAATCAAGAAAAGAATAAAGCAGGAAGGAAATACCCAAAGGTACTACCTGAGGAAGTCAGTATTTTGGCAACAGGAAGGGGGGAGCATGAGGTGAACCGGTTTGTGTTACTGAATGTCCCATCCATGCTCTTTTCCTACTAACGCCTTTGCCTGTCGCAACTGAATAGCCTTCTAAAATTCAGACTTTAAGTTTCTTTTCGCTTCTCAGAGACAAGTGTTTGTCAATGATTGACAATGTTAATCATAATGACAATATAAAGCCAACTGAAACTGGAGGGAAGAGACCACCTAGGAAAAGGCAAAGGGGATGTAGCGATTCTCTGGAGACGTGTTAAATCCGCCTGGGTATGTTCCTCTGTGACTTGGTCTAGGTGATCCTGCTCTGGCATGGGGATTGGACTAGGTGATCTTTCGAGGTCCCTTCCAATCCCTAATGATTCTATGATAAATTCTCTCCATTCCCTAAGTAATCCTTGTAATGATCTATCTAGAGTCAGCATTCCCAGCACAGTAGATGTTAGAGTACCTCATGCAGTAAGTCCCTGTTAGCTAGACCATGGTTTCAATGAGGTAATGACATGACTCATCTGCTTCATCATATGGCTCTGCCAGTGCATCTTCCCAAGACAGGATCTCCTTGTAGAGAGGCCATAAATCACCTGAGCTGCATGTTTCATCGAAGCAGCGTGGCACATAGTTTGCTAATGAGCTATCTTGGAAAAAAAATATCCCACAGTTCACAATATTTTTGATTTTTGTTAAATTGACCCCAAAAGAAGTAAATTAGTTACTTATTTTTTTAATTTCTTTTTTGTGTATCGAGACAATCCACATTTCAAAAGATAAACAGCGTGTGTGTGTGTTTTTCACCAAATGTAATCTGACCAGACAGGTTGCTGTTGCTCAGATAAACGGTGGAATTTATTAAAAAATTGTCTGTTTCCTTAGAGCAAATAAATGACAATGTTTTTGTCACTCAGGCTGTTAGATTAATTACTTGTTTACGTGGCACCGATAGCAACTGCAGCAGCCAGACTTTGTGCTGCTTCCTAGGCCAGCACAAAGTTTTCAGTTGATTGCATTCATTTCTGTAATGAATTTTTTCAGCAGTTCTGCAAACTTCTTTCCCTTTAATTTTTATTTCTTAAATCTCATATGGTATCTAAAATATCATACATTTGTCCTTGTCAGAATACATTCTGCTCTTCCTCCTGTAATTTGAGATCACACAGAATCATAGAATCATTAGGGATTGGAAGGGACCTCAAAAGATCATCTAGTCCAATCCCCCTGCAATGGGCAGAGACATCCCACCCTAGATAAGGCTGGCCAGAGCCTCATCCCCCCTGGCCTTAAACACCTCCAGTTCAGGGCCCCTCAGTTCAGGAAGAACACAGAACTGCTAGACAGAGTCCAGTGCAGAGCCACAAAGATGGAGTGGAACATCTCCCTCATGAGGAAAGGCTGAGGGAACTGGGTCTCTTTAGCTTGGATAAAAGGAGACTAGAGGGTGACCTCATTAATGTTGAAAAATATGGAAAGGGTGGGTGTCAGTAGGATGGAGCCAGGCTTTGCTCAGTGGCATCCAGTGATAGGACAAGGGTCAATGGATGTGAGCTGGAACACAGGAGGTTCCACATCAATATGAGAAGGAACTTCTTCACAGTGAGGGTGACAGAGC
>JAOXOE010032885.1:0-10644 GCA_028565055.1 Phoeniculus purpureus
TTGCCCTTGGTGAAGCCATGCTGATTGTACCCAATCACCTCTTCACTAGTCTCCTGTCTCAGTAGTGCCTCCAGGAGCATTGGCTCCATGATCTTAACAGGCACAGAGGTGAGACTGACTGGCCTATAGTTCCCTGGCTCCTCCTTCCTACCCTTTTTGAAAACAGAAGTGATGTTTCCCCTTTTCCGGTCAGTGGGGACTTCATATTCAGTCTGAACATCATTTATTTCACGGTTGCGCTGTTTTGGACTGGGATAGAGTTAATGTACTTCAACGTAACTGCTATGAGGCTCTTGTTCATGTTTGTGCTGAAAACAGCATTAGTAATACAGGGATGTTTCAGTCAGTGCTGAGTAGGGCTTATACAGTATCAAAACCATTTCTGCTTCACATCCCACCCCACCAGTGAGCAGTCTGGGGGTGCACAAGGTGTTTGGCAGGGAAACAGCTGAGACAGCTGACCACAACTAACCAAAGGGATATTCCACACTCTATGGTGTCTCAGCACATAAACCCAGGAGAAGACGAAGGAAGGGAGGGGAACACATTCAAAATTATGGCATTTGTCTTCCCAAGTAACCATGACATGTGATGGAGTCCGGCTCTCCTGAGGAGGGCTGACCACCTGTCTGCAGATGGGAAGTGGTGAATGAGCTCCTTGTCATGCTCTGCTGGCACACATGGCTTTTGCTTTACCTGCTGAACTGTCTCAACCCCTGAGTTTTCCCACTTTTACTCTGCCCATTCTCTCCCATGCCACTGGAGGGGAGTTCGAGTGCCTGTGTGGTGCAAAGCTACCGGCTGAGGACAAACTATGCCAACCATTTGACAATGAGCAAAAATGGTTTTACCCAGAAAAACTTCTGTAACAGTGAGCCCTAAAGTCCTCTCTGCTGCACCAAAAGACAAGACATAGACATCCATTTCACTTTCCTGGAAAGAATAGCAGTGTTACTAAAAAATTAGAATTTTAAAAAATTACGGAAATGCTTTTGGAATGTTCTCATCAGTTTGTACAGGCTTTGAAGTTATGGTGTACCTTAAAAGTAGGTCATTGAATGTTACTGTACACGTACGTTTAAGAAAGCATCTTTCTCCTGTAAAAGCAGTAGGTAAGCAGGAATAGAGAGACACACTTCCTAATTTACCACTCTTTTATCTGTTTAACTTTGAGTAAACAGAACCCTTTGCTTTAAACACACCATCTGTGAAAAGGGAGTAAATTACCCACCTTTGTAACGGACTCTGAAATACTGGATGAAAGGCAATGCCTTGGTACAAAGTGTTATTCATCTTAAAAAAATTGGGAAAAAATATACTCACTTACATAAGTGCTGAGCACGCTGCTCAGTAAGGAACTAATTATGAGAACTGCCACCAAGTAGTATATACAGCATTACATCCTTCCTCCTGCCTCTGAGCCAGTTTTCTATGCTGTTTTGCAAAAATGCTCATCTTTTCTGTACTATTGGGCAAAACCAAAATAAAATTATCACAGTGGCCTGCATTTTTTATTTATGGAAAGAAATAAATCAGTCTCTAGCTAGTGCCCTGTCCTGCAGTACCCATATATTACAGTCTAATGGTAGAGCAATTAAACACAGATAGATATCTCTTTAAGCTCCAGTCACAGTTGACATCCCTAAAGACCTAAATCCCTTGAAGCACATGGACTTTTCAGGCTGAAAGACAGGATAATATAAATAGCTGTAAAGAGACAATTCAGTAATTATATTACAATTTCATCCAGTCTAAAAATATTCATACAGTAGAGATTTTCACTCCGCTTTTGGAGTGCAGAAATATGACCACGGACAAGGATTATATTCCTGCTTTGAGTATGGAAAAGCCACAGAATTGCCCGTTGTTTATGACACGTAGATGCATGTAGCATAATACAAAATACAGTGCAGGTTTTCTGACAAAACAATGTCTTGCATAGATCCCTGAAATGGCAAAATAAAAGAGTGATTCTTTTTTCTTTAATCTCCCTACTTCTGTTTGAAGAGAGCATTGGGCTGCTGCTTTCTTCTTTCTTTTATTTTCCATAATGAAGAAAATACTACCTTGGGCACATTCTGCCAATGATACTGTCATTTTGCAACCTGCCCACACAAAACCTGTCTCCATAGTCCTCCTTTCATCTATTTAACGTCACTTCTTCAGAAGAACCACCTGTGTTCATAGCAGTACCAATGCCCTGAGAACACCAAGCCTGACACTTTGGCTAAAGCCTGAGATTACAGGTAAATGTGATCTGTCTGGGGAGGTGGGGTTGCCTTTGGAGCTGCCTCTGGCAGCCAAAAAGATAGTAAATCAGAGAGTCAGGACTCCTCTTGAATCCTGAGAGAGGATGGCTTGCTTCCTGGGATCTTGTGAGTAGCACTATCACACTCAGGACCAGACCTTGCAACTGAAGATCAAGGACATCACTTATTGAAAGGATCCTTATAATAGATTCCTAATAATAGCTGGCATTGTACATACATGCGATACCTGTAATCAAAGCATTTTTTAATTAATTCTAAAGAGATGGTGGAGATTTGAGATGATGCTTTTGAATTGAAAGTAATCAGATCCTGTTTAAATGGGAGAAGGATGCTGTAGCCTTTGTCCTAAGACAGCAGTGCAGGGGCTTTTTTTACAAGGTTTACCACATGAATTCTGTATATTACATGACTCAATTAACTCATTTAATGATTTGAAATCATTTCATAAGTTGAAGTAGGGTGGAAGACACAAAGAGCGCATTCCCAGGCTGCTATTATCCTGGTGGTCTGAGAATGCAAGCCAAGTGCTGAAGAAGGGACAACATATACCAATAATTATATTATTATAAGTGGTGTGCATGGGTGGACACGGGCAAGTTTTTGAGTTCCAAAACCCTTTCATGCTTATTAGTTTGTTTATTCCCTCCTACACCAATTACATCAGCACACCTGTTGAAAAAACAAAAGAAAGAAAGAAAGAAATGCTCCTTATAATCCATGATCTGCTTGGAAGATGGATTCTCCATGTAAATAAGACTTTAACAGTACCCTAAAACAGCTGAGTAAGGCACATCTCACATACTACCCTCAGTATTTTCTTTGACCTTCATGCCCTGAAAAAATGATTATTTTGGAGTGAAGGAACATAAAACAGCCAAAAAGAGTAAAATTTTCCTTCAGGAAACAGTTCCAATAAACATGAAGCGCAAAAAATAGTACCTTGTTGTTAAAGCAGCCACCCTAATTCTGCAGCCTGGCAGAGAGAACTTGCTTTAACAATCTCTTTAAAAGGTTCACTTTTATGACTCCAGAGCTTGCATTTTATTTAAATTAATGGGAAAGACATACCAGTGCTGGCTTTTTCGGTTCAGCCACTGCGCGCTCAATTCATTTCTGAAGCGTTCTATGCATCTGTCTACATTTAGCCCATATCTGGAGCTAAACTATAGCAGCTGCTCTCACACCTGATGACCCCTCTCCAGCCAACAAAGGGGATCAGGAAGAGGAGAGGAGGCCCAGAGTTTGAAATGAAAATGGATTTAATGAACCAGACACCCTAATACCAAATACCAATGTAAAGCATACAAAGGTATAGTCAGCCCAGCAAATGTACGGTGGTCAGAAGAAACAGGCAAACAAGGAGCAGAAGGGCCCCCAACCCATCCTCAGCTAACGTCCCCCTTAACACTGAGTGTCAGGTTTCTGGGATGGGACACAACTGCAGCCAGCTCAGGGCAGCTGCCCTGGCTGACTCCAAACTGCTAACCGTCTGGAGATCGTAGCAGGACAAGAACAGCATCCCAGCAAAGTCAGGACAACATCTCGCTGAGACTGATACATTTTCATTTCATGAAGGTAATTTTCACCAAGTCAAGTATTTTTTCTTATGTGAAATAGCAATTTCCTGTTGCTGTCCTGTCTCACAGAACCACGGAACAATAGCGATTGGAAGGGACCTCAAAAGATCATCTAGTCCAACTACCCCCGCCACAGCAGGATCGCTTAACCTAGATTCTGTCCAGCTTGCTGAAGTAGTTCTTTGGCCGCCTACACATGGTCTCTCACCACAGTTACCTCATCATAGTTCTTCAATAGGAAGAACTATTGGTGGAATAGTTCTTGCACCAATAAAGGCAACTTTCTTTGCAAGACCAAGAGCCCGTCTTCACGATGATGCTGGTGATGACTAGATAATGTGTACCTCAGAAAACATAATTTGGATTAAAAATGGAGCTTAAAGGACATTTGATGCCTCTTTCCCATTAAGAGTTAGGAGACAACAAAGCACACACAGAAGACTTGATCTGAAAGGCTACTGTAAACCACAGCGACTCATCCAGATTCCAAGAGTAAACTATTTATGCACCACTGGAAATAGTATGGGGAGAGGAAGGTCAAGGCAGAAATTTGCTAACATGGTTTTTGATGTTTGTATTTTAACAGTTTAGGGAGCAACAGAATGCAGTTTACAACCCATGGAGAAAGGCTACAATTAATTAAATCCACTGTAGAATTACACCTGAGGTTTTCAGTAGGTTCCACACTCATTTCCACATGCTGCAGAGCACTGCAGCCCAGAAGGCTGAGTTCTGCTCAATCAGAAACTTATTATTTCTTGGTAGACAAGTATATTTCTGTAGTGTGAGGCTTCATTCAGTACTTGTCTCCAAAGCATTTAGAATCTTATTATAATCCATGTGACATGTTTCTATTTTAAGTGAAGTAATTCACCAAACTGACACTGATATTTCCAAGTACAGTTTTATAGTCAATCAGATGAAATACTTTGTATGGATATTTTGGGTGATTTTTTTAGCTCACTATATTCTAAAAGCAGAATTTAGTCTTGAATCAGTGAAGTTTATGTAATACACTTACACATCCTTAAGACACAGGCAAGCATAGCAGCAACTGTTAAATAGTCATAATCAATTTCTTAGCTACTGGAAAAAGGTGCTTTGAGAAGGATGATACTTGTATGGTAATTTTTTTTTAATTTGGTTTATAAGGAACAGGAACAGGAACAACATAAAGTAAATCTGATATGATAGGAACTCATATAGCAACTTGCATCAGAAGAAAAAGGATGAGCTTGTGACCTCAGGCTATTCCGCAGTGAATATCTCTGTCAGATAGTTTTAAAAATAAATAATTTTATAAATACTCAGAAGATTGGTTGATTTTTTTTTTAATATGATTTAGCACCTTTTCTAGGTGACACTTTAGAGAGATCTAATACCTGCATGCTTCCCAGACTCAATGTGTGAGATGACCTTTCAAAAATCATTGCACTGTGGTATGCCTCGGCTCCCATCTACAGAGTGGTAATAATACTTCTTATAACACATTGAAGCACCTTCAAGATTTACTCATGAGAAATGTTCCTAACAGAGCTCGTCAGTATATGCAGCTTTAACCAACACGCGAGATTCTTAAGCATGTGTAATAAAATGGGAAAAAAACATCCCACCCTGAAAACCTGCTGAAGCTTTAGTGGAGGGCCACCATTAAGGGGTTGGAGACCTTAAGATATGACAAGAGGCATGCCTCAATAGATCTGAATTCCACTGAAAAATATGTCACCAAAGTCCTACACTTTGTCTTGTTCCGGAGCATTACAAACATGAGAAACGCAAGACTTTTATGGCATTCAAATACTCGATCCCATCGATCTAGCACAGACCTAAAGATCAGATCCTTGGCTGTCCATTTGAGGCTTTGTGAGCAGTGTTTGCCAATACGACTTGTCAATGTATTGCTAAAGCACAGGAGATGAATCTGGGATATTGTTGTTCTGTAAGAAGAGGCAGTGTTTCCCTAGACACTCACCCCTTTGCATTAAGGAGCTGAAGTGACACTTCCTTGCTTGCTCATGCAAAATGCTGTTGTCTGTCATTAAACAGATGCTTTAACCAGGAACTGGCCAGGAGCTTTTGCTATCACTCTGAGACAGAAAGACTAAAAATCTTATCACAGTAAACTGTGCTGAGAAAATCACTTGAGTTGGGATGTTCAGATGAATACTTTGCTGCTGGCTGAGATAATCTTGTGTTGTCCAGTGGCAACAGAACTGGGCAAAAACAGAAGTGACCCTCAGTGTTGGCGGACAAAGATAAAAATTTTGATATTTGAGCTGGCAAAACCAGCAAATTCTCTACTAAACAGGTAGAGGTAAACTGTGCTAGCTAGTCACCTCCGACCTGGAACACCAGGTCAAAGAAAGTTCCATGAATCTGATGAGTTTTGCTACACACATGGAATGAGAATAGACATCATTAACAACTAGACTGTTTGTTCGTGATAGCTTGGATGGCAGTGTCTGAGGACTATAATTTAAGGCATCATTTTCTGTACGTGGAAAACTTAATCTATCCTGTAATTTAAAGCCTCACACTGTTGAAAAGAATGAGCACTAACAATTGCTTACCAGAGTAGCAACAATAATTATCTTCAGATATGGGTCGCATGGAAAGGACAATAACAAACAATAATAGGAATAAATAATTAATCAATCAACCAATTAATACTTATATAGAACATTGGTAAAGTCATCCAATCAATTCCAAAAAATTGAAGCCTCCTATTGAATCCATTACTTTTCAATAATATTACAGATAATCCAAATCTCTTACACACACCAGGAGTTTACTCACAGCAGTACAACACAGAATCACAGAATCACAGAATCATCATGGCTGGAAAGGACATCCAGGGTCATCGAGTCCAACCTTTAAGTAGGTGTAGGTAAGGACAGACAGGAATACGTTTCTGAATGGCACAGGAAAAGAAAACCTACATATATTGAGAGCCATTAGATAACCACACAAACATATTTCAAACTCTGTTATCCTGATTCTGCTCACAATGCAACCAGTTTTGAAATGATTTGAAACTTTATTGTGTGTTTCAGTATAACTTTGCATTGCTGTATCAAAGTTGAAGTAAAAACAGTAAGTCTCTGAGAAGGGATTGGAGTCCATCAAATTATTTGGTGTTACTAAGAAAATTGTCTAAAAGCAACTGAGTTAAGATGACAAAGACTGAAGAACACACAATAAAACAATGACCACAACCATTTCCGACGCGGGTTTAAAAGAAGCAACTAGTTAGTGAATTTAGTATCATCTGAATGTAGGTTATTAAAAATAGGCCATAAAATACTGTTTCCACCTGCCAAGTACTCTAACTAGCCTGCTAAAAAGGTCTGAAAAAATCAAACAGCTGTAATAACACTTATTTGCTTTTCTATTAAGCTAATATAACCAAAGACAGCAAGGCTGCAGTTAACTGTCAAGAAAGTTCCATTAAATCCTTCCCTTTTTTTTTTTCCCCATATATTAAGACATCAAGAATCAGTTCTCCATTTTCTGGATTTTTCTGAGGGCTGGGGAGAATTTTTTGTATGTGCTTAGCTTTATTCCTCAGTAGCATTACACATACTTCACTGAGAGGAACTTAAAAATTTATTTAAGAGAGTTACCTAGCAGTCCTAAGGGGGAAAGCTACATTCCAAAGTCAAACTCAAAAAGCAAGATTTTCCAAATATGCATTTCCAGGACCCCCAGAGAAATGAAAAGTCAAATCTAGACATAAATCTTGCTCTGAAGGCATAACACAAACTAAGAGAGACTATTCAACATGCAGCTGGACAAGACATACTACACCTTTGTGTTATGAAAGAGCATCTGATGCACAAGTTTTAATAACCAAAGTTCATGAGCATGGAACAATCAAAACCTGAGATAAACAAAGAGAAGCAATAAGCACATTTAACTAGCACTACAAACCTCCAAATGCAGGGAGCTGTGGAAGTCGTAGTCTTACACTGATTATGTGAACAATGAAAGTCCATAGAGGCTTTCAAGATTATCCGTATGGCTGCATTGCCATGCAGGAAAAAGAGAGAAGAGAAATGAAGTAAAAGCCAACGTGTTTGATGCGAGTTAAAGAAGTGCTATCTTTCAGCATTGGCTCAGGAGAGGAGAGACTCCTGAAATAAGGTCTTCATCTTTGAGTTGAACTCTACTACACAGTAGTAGAGAAAATACATTGCTACACTTAAGGCAGGACTTTGAAGTGAGCAACATTCCACCCTTCTCTGCTCGTAGTTACTTATCAAGTAAAGAATGCAGGTTGCCAAGAGCTTTGGAAGGACTGTAACCTTTGGTCTGGGATCATTACTACAAAATCATTCTCCCAATCTATGCCAGTCGACAGTCCAATTGTTGTGTTATAGTAAGGTGATTTTCTAGTAGAAATTAATGATTGTGGAGAAGGTGTACTAGACTTGACAGCAGGAGTGATGGTTCTTTTAGTCTTTTAGCTCGTCTGCTGTATCAGTCATGGTATTTACTGAATAAATTACTGTACAATAATTTTTGCCAAAGAGGCGATATTTGTGTTGGTTTGGTTTCTGGAATATGTGTGTAGGAAAGGTGTTACTCAGATCTTTTCTAACATGGTGGCATGTTACCCCAGGTACTACTACAGGCTGGGAGACCAGCATAGGAGAAAGGGACCTGGGAGTTGCGGTGGACAGCAGGATAACTATGAGCCAGCAATCTTCCCTTGTGGCCAAGGTAGTCAGCGGCATCCTGGGGTGGATCAGAATGGGGACGGTTAGCAGTTCGAGAGAGGTTCTCCTCCCCCTCTACTCTGCCCTGGTGAGACCATATCTGGAATATTCTGTTCAGTTCTGGGCCCCTCAGCTCAAGAATGATGCAGAACTGCTTGAGAGAGTTCAGTGCAGAGCCACGAAGATGATGAAGGGAGTGGAACACTTCCCTTGTGAGGAAAGGCTGAGGGACCTGGGTCTCTCTAACCTGGAGAAAAGGAGATTGAGGGGGTCACCTCATTCATGTTTACAAATATGTGAAGGATTGGTGTCAGAAGGATGGAGCCCTGCTCTTCTCAGTGTCATCTAATGACAGGACAAGGGACAATGGATGTGAGCTGGAACATGATTCTATGATGAGCGGTTCCACATCAAGATGAGAAGGAACTTCTTCACATTGAGGGTGACAGAGCACTGGAACTGCTGCCCCAGGAGGTTGTAAAGTCTCCTTCTCTGGAGAAGTTTAAAACCCGCCTGGATGTGTTCCTCTGTGACTTGGTCTAGGTGATCCTGCTGGGACAGGGGGATCAGACTGGATGATCTTTTGAGGTCTTCCAATCCCTAATGTACTGTGATACTGTGATACTGTGATGTTAGAATACTTCTACTTGAAGTAGAATAAAATGTATTTTATTCCACTAACAGCTGGAATAAAATGTATGGACAATCTTTCCTAGGAATTCAATCAGAGGAAGTAAAAAAATTTTCTCTACCCTTCTAACAAGTAAAATAAAACCAGAAAGCTACCCCTTTGCATAGATTTGTAGGCAAAGAAGGAAAAAAATGTATCTCAGTTCAGTTTTATGAGTGCAGATTTAGGTCTACAAAAATGCAGATTGATAAGGACTATTTCTGCATTTACTCCTACATTTATACTTCAAGTTATTCCCATGTACCTGCTACTTGAGATGTAGGATGATAGGTAGGTATGGTGTAAAAGATGCAACACATATTTATATATTTGCATTTTTGTTACTCACAGTAAGTTGCTGTGTTCTGGAGAGCAATCAAATTTACATGCACGAGGTTGTTTATCTGTATGTATGGCACAAAGCTGATTAAAAACAAAATCAATCTCTTAAATACAACTGATGTGAAGAAACAGAATGAAATCAATTGATATTAATATCAGCTCTGGTAAGTGAAACAAGATGATCATAACTGCAAACGTTTAACAGGGAAGTGTTTAACATCCCTGAAGTCTTGCTGTTTGAAGCATCTCTATTAGAGCATAAAAAGCAAAAACACAGTGCAAGAACTAATCACAACGTATATTAAAAGGATAATTTAATCATCATTCTGCTCTCGCAGTATTAAGTGAAAATGTAGTTAAGCAGTAATGTGCGCACCACGCATACAGCAGTTGCTCCCGTACATGTAGAATTCATGTCTTTTCCTTCAAAAAGGGTTATGATACTGGTCTGTCATTTGTGTGTCCTCATCCTATGCACCTTTCCTGGCTTTGTGCAGTTCCATGAAGCAGTTATTTTGATAGGTTTTTCCTCATGTGCTCTTTTTTCTGCCCCATGTCATGGGTGCCACAGGGCTTCATTCTTCCCACACATTCGATGTAGTTTCATCAACCTCTTTTTTTTTCTTCTTTTAAGGCAAGGACTTAAGTCTAATCAATTTTTGCATTTGCTATAAATTGATTCCACTTAATTAGATTATATCTTCCTGCGCATTTCCTTTAGAGAGCATTTCCTTCAGAAACCATCTCGAAATTTGACTGTGCACTTTGTGGTTTTACTAGCTTAGACAACTATACAGCACAGCAAAAATTATACCGCAAGATTGATGGCTTGGACTATAGGTTTTATATTATTGAAGACTAGATGTTGTGCAAGTAGGTGAAAAATAATCTGCTGACAGCAGGTATTAATCAGTTCTGAATATCACTATTGGATTCAGTGCTAATGTCAAAAGATAAGATGTGAATTATCCCATATGATAAACACTGTGCTCTGTAGAAATGAGGCCCCGCTGGAGTTTGATGATTCTTCTCAATTCGGTAGTATTGCATCTATTACAGACAATTCT
>JAOXOE010032886.1:0-10644 GCA_028565055.1 Phoeniculus purpureus
GGCGTTAGCCTCTGTGCACCCGCTAGCGAATAAATTACCTCCTCAAAAACTCTAAACAGAGTTCTTGGGTCATTTCCGTGCGTCAGCCTCCTATGTTCCAGCTTATACCGATTGCCCCTTGTCCTATCACTAGATGACATTAAGAAGAGCCAAGCTCCATCTTCCTGACACTCACCCTTCACATATTTATAGACATTAATGAGGTCACCCCTCAGCCTTCTCTTCTCCAAGCTAAAGAGAGCCAGCTCCTTCAGCCTCTCCTCATAAGGGAGGTGCTCCACTTACTCCATCATCTTTGTTGCTCTATGCTGGACATCCTCCAGCAGCTCCATGTCCTTCTTGAAATGAGGGGTCCAGAACTGAACACAATACCCCAGATGTGGTCTCACCAGGGCAGAGTAGAGAGGGAGAAGAACATCTCTTGATCTGCTAACCATACCCATTATGATCCATCCAAGGATGCTATTGGCCCTCTTGGCCACAGGAGCACACTGCTCGCTCATAGTCATCCTGTCCACCAGAACACCCAGTTCCCTTTCTCCTACACTGCTCTCCAACATGTCAGTCCCCAACCTATACTGGTACCTGGCTTGTTCCTGCACAGATGCAAAACTCTACACTTGCCCTTGTTATATTTAATTAAATTTGTCTCTGCCCAGCTCTCCAGCCTGTCCAGGTCTCGCTGTCAGCAAATGTGCTGACAGTGCACTCTAATCTCTTATCCAAGATATTAATGAATAGATTGAATATTACTCGTCCCAGTACCGACACTTGGGGGACTCCACTAGGTACAGGCCTCCAACTATACTCTGTCCCATTGACCACTACTCTCTGGCTTCTATCCTACAGCCAGTTCATGATCCACCTCACTACCTGATCATCCAGTCCACTCTGCAACAGCTAGGATGAGAAGATGCTGTGCGAGACTCTGTCAAATGCTTTACTGAAGTAAAGATAGACCACATCCACCACTCTGCCATCCTCTACCCTGGTTATGTTCTCATAAAAGGCTACCAGGTTGTTCAAGCATGACTTCCCCTTGCTGAAGCCATGCTGACTGTCCTTAATGACCTTCTTGTCCTTGATGTGCCTGGAGACAGTGTCTAGGACAAATTGTTCCATCACCTTTCGTGGGATGGAGGTGAGGCTGACCGGTCTGTAGTTACCTGGGTACTCCTTCTTACCCTATTTGAAGACTGGATTGATATTTGCTATCCTCCAGTCCCTGGGCAGGTCTCCTGATCCCCAGGAGTTAGCAAAGATGATGGAGAGTGACCTAGCAATGACTTCCGCTGTCTCCCTTAGCACATGTGGGTGCACCCCATCTGGGCCCATGGATTTATGTCCATCCAGTTTGCTCAACTTATCCCTAACCCAGTCCTCATCAATCAGGGCAACTTGTCTCAACTTCCTCTGGAGCCTCAGCAGTCTGGGGCTTGATATCAAGACAGCTCCCAAAGTATAGACAAAAGCAAAGGAGGTGTTCAGCATCTCTGCTTTCTCTGTATCGTCTGTCTCCAGTGCATCCACCTCATTCAGCAGAGACCCTACATTGCCTCTAGGTTTAGTTTTACCTGCACTATATTTAAAGAAGCACTTTTTGTTGCCCTTGACCTCTCTTGCAAGGTTTAATTCCAATGAGACCTTGGCTTTCCTAGTTACATCCCTACATTCTCTCATCAGAGCCTTATAATCCCCCCAAGTGGCCATCCCCTCCTTCCATGACCTATGGACTTTATTCTTCCTCTTCAGTTTGCCCAGCAGCTTCCTGTTTAACCACATAGGTCTTCTGGCTTCCTTTCTTGACTTCTTTCCTGTTGGAATGCTCTGATCTTGAGCTTCAAAGAAGTGGTCTTTGCATGTTCAGCAGCTATGTTGGGCCCCTTTACCTGCTAGTACACTGTCCCATGGGATTTCCTCTAGCAATTGCTTGTAAAGGCCAAATTGGCCCTGCTGAAGTCCAAGGCTGTGATTCTGCTAGCTATTCTGTTCCTACCACATGAGACCCTGAACTCCACCGTTTGATGGTCACTGCAAACAAGGGTGCCCTCAACCTTCACTGCTTTAATTAGACCCTCCTTGTTGGTGAGTACAAGGTGCAGCAGCACTCATCTCCTAGTGGGGTCCTCCATCATTTGCATCAGGAAATTGTCACCAATGCAATGGAGGAACATCTTGGACTGTGTATGGCTGGCTGAGTTTGTTTTCCATCAAATATCAGGGTAGTTAAAATCCCCCATGAGAACCAAGGCCTGTAGCTGTGAGGCTGCTGTCAGCTGTCCCTTACTCCTCACCGACAGACTCTCCACTCTCTCTTCATCTGCCCCTGGATAGAACTCAATACATTTCAGTTGCTCTCTCACGCAACTCTGCTGTTTGTGAGAGGTTTAGAATGATCTCAAATTCAGATGGCTTCAGCAAGTAATCCTTGGTCTGTGTTTTATGAAAAAATTGCTTGACAACAAAAATCTCTGTCTCCATTAAACTGTCCATGCGAGTTCCACCCTCTCCTAACTCTCCATTCTACAAAATGAAGGAGCTCTGAAACAACCCTCACAGTATGTACTGGCAGGGAATCTGTGTCACGGACTGGTTTGGATGTGGATCACGGGAAGTTCAATCGTACAGAGATAAAATGGAATGTACGGGATGATGCAAACGCACTCGAGAAATGTGCTTCAATAAATCAACAACAGACCTGAATATAGGGGGAACATTATATCAAGGTAGGTTTATTTTAACAGCAGTGCATTAAGAAGGGAGGGAAAGAAAGATCGAAAGGAGGGGAAAAAAATGGAAGGCAAGAGACAGGCAAGGAAATGTTAGAATAAGATTACCACTGCCAGAGTTCCATGTGCATTTTCTCCTTTCCTGGTGTCCTGAGCAGAGCTTCCACAGTGTCTCCTGTGTCCTTTGGGTGTGATGGGGGACATCTCCAAAAATCGGGGGTCTGGAGGGCTCCCGTGTTTCCCCTCACCTCCACCTTTCTCCCTCCTCTTTTGGAAAGGCAGATACCCGAAAGAAAGGTAGAGATAAAATCCAGGTGATCCAGGATCCACACAGTGTGTCTATGTACTGCCATGGGGGGGTCGGGAAGTTCTACCAGTATTTTGAAATGCTTGTGTATTTTTCCAGATGTCTCCAGCCGAATGCTAATTTCTGGTATTGTCCTCTCTGCAAGAGGAAGTCAGATGGAACTCTGGCTGGTTTCAGATGTTCCCTTCCTTGGGACCCATTAAGACAAAGACAAGTCTCTATGATTCTCACAATCTGTCACATTTGCAAATCAATTATTTGATTATTAACTACTAAAAAGCATAATCCATAATGATATAAGGTGCTGAATGAAAAGCAGTACGTAAAGCTTTATGGTAGTCATGGAGAGGAGGTGATGGGAATTCATTCTAAAGTGCTGGATGCTCATGAGTCAATACAGCTTTCCTAAGATTCTGACTTGTGTTATGTACTCTTTACAGCAGTCTTTTTTCTCTTCCCTACAGTCTACTTGTTCCTGCAGCAGCTATATTCTGCTTCTAGATCAGAACAATGTATGGATTCAAGAGATGATAGCACAGAAGTAGAGGTACGCACAGTACTGTGTGAATGTTGCTGGAATAAATAGGCCTAGAAAAGTGAAAAGCTTTATCACAGCGTTATTATTGTCCTCTGCTGAAGTCTTGAATTTTGAGATTATACTTCAGTCTGATTAATCCCCTAACAAAAACAGAACTTGTGCCAAGAACTTGTGTTAAGTTTCACAAGCGATAAAGAACTAAGACAAGGTTGTACTTTAGTAACTAGAAATGCAGGTTGTTGGGGTTTATTTTCTGAACAAATACATTAAATAATTTTGAGGTGTTTTTGGTGGAGAAAGATAACTTAAAGCATTTCATTTTGTTAACCAAATCTAAACAGTAACAAGTTATTTTTGTTTTCAGTTTCTGAACTGGGAATGTAATGATTTTTCCTATCTTTGAAAAAAGTAAAAGGAACAAAAGTTAAATAATAGTGGTGGGGGAGTGGCAGATCATAGTAGGTGATACAAAACTGCTTCAGTCAAAAATGTGCACTTTAACAGCTGCTGCCCTGGTCTTTCTTCAAGAGTGAAAGTTGTGTAGCTGGTCTCGCCAGGACCCTGCGATGCTGCTGCTCCTTCTTAGTAATACGCTAGTTTGGGGAACCACCACGTTTTATTG
Source organism: Phoeniculus purpureus (assembly GCA_028565055.1). Lineage (NCBI taxonomy): Eukaryota > Metazoa > Chordata > Aves > Bucerotiformes > Phoeniculidae > Phoeniculus > Phoeniculus purpureus. The sequence continues at coordinate 4,197 of JAOXOE010032886.1, forward strand.
TGTCGATTGCCACACACTAAGTCTCAGAATCATGCAAAAGAAGAGAAACGTCAAGTGACATGCATGCTAAATGCTAAATTAGATTTAATTTAGCATTTAGCATCATCTCATAAATCTAGGAGACAGAATTCTGAGAACACCAGACACACATTAAAACCAGAGATTTTGCAATTGCAGACTCAACATACCCTTTGTCAAGGGGAATTATCTGATCTTTTAATAATCTAAACTAACTTCCACCCAGGTGAAAATTCCATCTGTGTATATATACAAGAATCAAAGGTCTGAATGCACACTGGAATTTTCTCTTACGATTTTAAAAAATACTGGAATGGGTTTAAGGATAAATTCTAAAGCCTGCGTAACATAAAACATGCTCTTGTACTTAGGTGGGTGTTCTATGCAGACACAGGAAATGTGTTGATTGACAGGCACATCACTTTCCTGCACATGCAAGTGCATAAAAATCTTGTTCTTGATGACAAATGTAGTCAGCATTTCCTTTTTAGTCGATTGAAGAAGTTGGATTCTGCAGAATTTATTCTTGGTTTTGTTAAATCACTGTGTAGTTTTGGATCCCAGCTAATATTTCTCCAGAAAGTTGTTATAGAAAATAGACATGCATATACAAAAGTCCACTTAAACTCCCAGTTTTACACCAAGCAGCACATTGCACTGATCATTTTCAAAGGTCATTGCTATTTAACACAGTAGAAGAATGTCACTCATGATAACATTGTCACCCTTGCACCATGGTAGCATACAGCTTCAGGACCGATTGTGAACGAAGGGTGCCATCTGCTTAGTACTATTACTCTCTGCAGTACCTTGAATCTTCCCTGAAACCTGCTCTAAGCCTGGCTTGTGACCTTATGCTGTTAGACGTGTTTTTTAAGACAGCCCTAATATGGCTACAGACTGCAAGAAATGCACCTCTAAGAGAGAAATCCCCTCTTGATTTTCCAGACCTGTAGTTAAATGTATGGCATAGTTAGCTTGCTGCTGGAAACATAAATTTACAGCAGACAGGAAAAGAGAGAGAACCTTTTGGGGCAATATGTTTATATGGCTTGGAAATCTAAAGCTCACACCTGGTACACATGAACAGTCATCAAGAAGTTATGATGGGGAAAAAAGAGAGAGAATGTTACAACCAATTTTGTTAAATGAGTTCTTCAAACAACCAAAATGATGGTCCTCTGAGCCCAAGGAAGTGGTTTGTTCAAAGCACAGGGTAGCATGGAATGAGCCCAAGCCAAAGAATCTACTTACATCAAGATCCTGCTTAGTGAACATCAATGAAAAGGTCATTCAAGAACCACTGCTTTCCAAATGCAGATGGATTTGTGGGCAACATGATCTGAAAACCTCCAAAAAAACCTTAATGTAATACAGCTTAGTGTTGGAGAAAGGACCTGGCAAAAGAGGAAGTGAAAGTGTACATATATGCTGTGAGAATGTTATGTAAAGTCTTTCCCACCATCAGGACGTATATTGCTGTTTATTTTTATTTTTATTTTATTTTCATTATATTTTATTATTATTTTAGTTTTATTTTTATTATTGTTACTTCAAAAGTCTGTTTGCTTCCCTTGGATGTGCCTTTCACAGATTTGTTGTTGGATAGTTCATCCCTCTGGAGTATAAAAGGAAAGTGAAGTTTCCTGACACAACTGGTCAACCGAAGGAAAAAAGAAAAGTTCAAAATAAAACTGTTTTGATGCTGACTGCAACTATCACAGCTAAGGCTCAGCTTAGATGACTGTCCCAAATGCTTCCAGAACGACAACAAAATGTGACCATCTTCCTTTGCAGCCTGATTTATTGTGATTACTTAATTTTTTGGTTTGCACTTCTGATCACATGACAGGAAAGCATATGCAGCTGGATTAGCACCTGCAATTCAGATAGCAGAGCTCAAAGATTAATTTGATGACCACAGACTAAAAAAGTATAAGGGACTATTTTCCTTACAGAATACCTTCTTGAGTTTGGCGTCCTAAAAAGGATGCAAAGAGAAAAGAGAGAGTAGCCATCTTTCAAATGAAAGACCTTAGGGAATCAGTCCAGACCAAGCAACAAAGCAAACATGCTAAACCACGGTGATGATGCATAGTAAGAAAACCTATTTGTGAGGTATGTGACTCTAGGGAAAGAAGCAAGTGAACATAAAAACTGCATTACAGAGTATAAGCAGAAGATGGCTCAGTTAAGGTTGAAAGGACACTCAAATTCTGGACTTTCATGTATTATGGACCCCTGATTTTATGACTGTAACATTAAGGGAGGGGTTTTTCTTCTAAAAAATATCAAATTAAAGTATTGAATTGCATCCTCCCTTGTTTCACGTTGAAAGGCAACACAATGTATATGGATCTGAAGCACAGGAATGCAAAAGAGCATAGTTACAGCTGGAAGGAGAGGGAAACAGATGTTTTTTCCCCACTTGGAAAAATTTGCCCAATTAAAAGAAAATATTCATTGCAAATAGGGCTTAGAACTTGAAATATCACATTTTTCATCAACTGAAAGTTAAATCATAGAATCACAGAATCACAGAATGGTTTAGGTTGCACAATTCCTATTCCATTGAAACAGGCTTCAATATAATTTTGAAGTGTTTAGTTTTATTTCTGACCACCACAGTCTCTTGACCACAGTTAGCTTGCGTTTTCAAATGGAAGCTTACACACCACAAATCCATGATTTTCAATTTTTAAAACATCAGTGTGGGCACCTACCATTTTGGAGCTTTTTTCCCTCAAGCTTGTTGCTTTGTAAGTACCTGTGAAAGCAAGTCCCTTGAAAAATATTTAATTCTACTAATTTGCCTTTGCAAATGTGTAACAGACAACTAGATCCTTCACATTCACGGCATGGATCTCTTCTGTTTCTGCCAACATCCTCGGTTGTCTGCTTTGAGGTTTTCTCATCTCCAAAATCCATTCTGAGCTTGGATTTCAAAGCCATTGCTGACAGCACAGCACTGCTGAAGGGCTGAATAGTTACAAAGGCTTTGCTTTTGCTTTCCTTGCCTAAACAGTTCAATCTCCAATTCCTCTTGCAACCTCCCTCCTTTCCTTTTTCTTCACCTTTTAGTCCAGGCAAAGTGTCCCAGTTCTGACAGCATAATTGCATTGCCTCTCCCTTCTTTGTGGGCTTCAGAGGTAGAAATAATAGGAATAAGGAGGAAAAAAAATGTTCTTTCTTTCATATCTAGCCCTTTCCATCATCACGGCAATATGGAAACACAACTCCAGGGTAAGTAACACTCACCACTGAAACAGGGTCAGCTGCTCCATGAAAGTGTGCCCCTCCCCCTGCTGTCCACAGCTATGTGTGGGGTTATTTGTGAGCTGATAAAATGTTCTTACTGGGCATGAAAACATCAGAGATTTTGCCACCAAATTCTTAACGAATACATACCGAACTAGAGACTTCACAGCTGTACCACAATGGTAGGCTTCCTGGCTAAATCTGTGCTGTGCTCACGACAGCATTTTGCCCACATCCCAGTGCCTTTCAAAAAGGCAGAGTTCCTGCAGTCAGCCTCTGAGGAATAGTAATTTGTAGACTATGTGTAAACCAAAAATCTAACTTGTTATGCAGTCAATTTATGAAAAACTAATGTATTAATCTGCAATTTGTATGTGAGTGAATTAATATAAATCAATTCACACAACACATGCAGGACACTTCATCTTTCAGCGTTGACTTCAATATAACTCAGACGTTAACACCAATATACTGACTGAGAAAGGAGAGATAAACTTCGCTACCTATATCCCATATTCACCTTCCAGCTGGGATTTTGAAACAATTTTTTATTCAAGATCCTCCTATAAATGGGAGGATTACATCACGTTGTCATTGCTGCAAATCTGTGCCCATCTTTTCCCACAGAGTTGCTCTAACAACTGGATCTTTTTCAAACAGGTGACTGCAATATTTTGCTATCTATAAAATTCATCAACGGGCATCTCCTCTGCAAGAGGTGCACCTAGGCTGTAGACAACTTCAAAGGCACTAATACTGACCCAGTGTTTCAGTCCTATTCACTGCCCTGTAACAAAGAGCTTGGCTGTACTTAGTGTTATTCTTTCAGTCTCTGTCACTCTGTGCATCCATGTGGACCAGCCAGACCAGGAGGGAACTGAGATAAGGTACATGCTGTTATCTCTGCCTTCCCTGAATTCTCTTCTTTGTACTGTTTTATTAACATTATTATAGCTTGAGATTCTTTTCTGCTCTCCCTTTCCCCCTCCCCTCCTTTTCATGAGTATTTTATCACTCATTTCTGCTTAGGCTGCGAGAGAAGGTGAAAGAGGTGATTTCTTCCTGTCAGTCTACATAAAATACAGTGAGGGAGAGGAGGGGTAAAACCCCTTAGTGGTCATTAAGGGGCCTGCTGTTGACAGAACATGCCATTCAGGGCTTCCTGCTGATATTATTAATAGCAGCCAAGAGCTCTGCTGCATAAACTCACACTGGCTCAGGAGCCAGCTTTTCACAAGCTGACAGGAGAGTGGCATGGATTCATATTACTTTAGTACTAAAGCACCGAGGCATTTTGGTGCAATGTGGAAAACCAGCAACCACCTCTTGTTTTGACAGGATGGTGGATGAGGATAGTTTATGAAGAATGACACAAAAATCATTACTCACCTTTATTGCAACTGAAAGGTTGGTAACCAGTCCATCAGTCACCAGCATCTTAAATGCCTGTCTCCCTGAGATGAAGGGGCTGACTTGGATTGTAATTTTATAAAATCTCCTCTCACTCAGAGACTTACTGCTGCTTTACACTGGACTGAGGTCATACTTTCTACATGGACTTCTGTTTGCAGATCTCTTGGTGCTGCGCAGTTCCTGATCTGTTTCTGATCTTGACAAGGAGAACAGCTTCAATGCACGTTGGTCTGTGCTTCCTAGGTAACCAAAAGGTTATCTCTCTTTTGGGGTTTTGCCATTGTTCCATAAAAAATACTGGTAGGGAAACTCATTCACTCCACTAACCTCAGCATTCAACAAAGTTTATAAAATGCAATCTTTCTGCCTTCAGGAATGTGGCAGTTTGTCCAAACCACAACAAACAATAATAAGGATTGGTGATATCTGAGTATCTGGTGGGACAGTTGGCAGAGACATATGGTAGTTGTTGCACATGCATGCTACATTTGTTTTGCTTTCACCAAGTGCTGAAGGATTGGTGGGTCTAGAGTTAAATAGTCTCCAGTCTTCTAAGAAAATAAAAGTTGAATAGGTCACTGGTGTTTCCTTTGTTATGTGTAATCAGTCCCAGCAGATTTCTGAGGAAATTGAAAAAATGAGGAAATTGCTGAGCCTCTAGTTTTGTTGAGAGATGCAATTTCTGGAGATGAAAACTGTTCCAAAGAAATGGGAGCTTGCATAAGCTTTCTGGTGTTCAACTCTTGTCTATAATTGTAGATAAAAGGCATCTCTTTTTCAGCTCTTGTTTCAGTAGTAGTTACATGTAGGATTACCTGATAAACCTGATTTCAAAAAGAGGTGAGATAAACAAACCATGGGTCTCTGTATTTGTACTTTGCTTTCACTACTCACAACTCAGACACCCAGGGGGCTCAATCATATCACAGAAGCATAGAACATTAAGGATTGGAAGTGACCTCAAAAGATCTTCTAGTCCAATTCCCCTGCTAGAGCAGGATCATCTAGATCAGATCGCACAGGAACAAGTTCAGGTAGGTTTTAAACATCTCCAGAGAAGGAGACTTCACAACCTCCCTGGGCAACCCGTTCCTGTTGTCTGTCACCCTCACTGTGAAGAAGTTCCTTCTCATATTTATGTGGAACCTCAGATCTATCCTTCTCTGGTAGCAAATTAATAGATTCCACATTGCTGGCTCATGGTCATCCTGCTGTCCACCAGAACACCCAGGTCCCTTTCTCCTACACTGTTCCCCAACAGGTCAGTACCCAACCTATACTGGTACCTGGGGTTGTTCTTGCTGAGATGCAAGACTCTACATTTGCCCTTGTTATAGTTCATTAAAATTTCCCTGCCCAGCAATCCAGCCTGTCCAGGTCTCGTTGAATGGCAGCACAGTCTGCTGGGGTGTCAGCCACTCCTCCCAGCTTTGTGTCTTCAGCAAACTTGCTGACAGTGCTCTCATATCCCTCATGTAAGACATTAAAGAATAGATAGAATAGTACGGATCTCAGTACTTACTCTAGGGGGACTCCACTAGGTAAAGGCCTCCAACTAGACTCTGTCCCATTGATCACTACTCTCTGGCTTCTATTCTGCAGCCAGTTCATGATCCACCTCACTACCCTATTGTCCAGACCACACTGCCTCAGTTTGACTGCAAGAAAGCAGTAGGAGACCTTGTCAAATGCTTTACTGAAGTCAAGATAGACCACATCCACTGCTTTGCCATCATCTATCCACCTGGTTATGCCCTCA
>JAOXOE010032887.1:0-10642 GCA_028565055.1 Phoeniculus purpureus
TAACCAACAGCAGTAGCTTTTAAGACAGATGGACAGATGTGTTGTACCAATCAGCAATGTACATGTATTGCATGGACCGCCCGGCTGTGTGTAAAAGGGTTAAGCTGATGCTTAATAAATGGCATTTGCTTGATCATATTGATCGTCTTGAGTCTGTCCATTTTTCATTCCCGAGAACATATTTTTTGTTTGGTTTTGGTTCAGATGAATGTGAGCAAGCTGGTTTTGTAATAGCCATAACAACATCTTGGCCAACACCCCCCCAGGTGTTATATGATAAGTAAACATGTATTGCCATGTGTGGTAGTGTTTCAAAGAGTTTATATCCAAGTGCTTTCATGTCTCCAGAACTGTATTGCTCCAGCAAAAAGGCAGAGAGAAGAAATATATTTTACTCAAATCCATGGGGTGTGAAACTCGTAGTTGATTCTGTCATGGTAATTAATGTCAGGCAATAAGATTGCCCTCTTTTGACAGAGAGGTCATCACAAAGGAGTTCAAAGGAAGTTGTTCATGACTCCAATGTATAGACACTGAAATATTTGTGTCCACAATACTCAAGAAAATTTGAGAATGAGAAGCTGACAAGGAATGCTGGTTACAACAATAGTAAGAGACCATACTGTGGTTTTGCAGTCTGGGCGTAGGCAGGATTAATTCTATGATGTTTACAACCTTCTTCCTTCATTTTCCCTTTATGTAAATTGGGAATAAAATCTCTCTTCTTTCAAAGAGAATGGAAGAATTAGCAAGGTGTTTGTAAAGCACTGTGGAAGTGATAAAACAGTCAATGGAAAGCCAAGTTAAATAATTGTACAGAAAAAAAGTCATAAATTTTGTTGAGTCTATGAAAAAAGTCTGTCTAAAGTGCAAGGCATAGGAGGCCTCGCAGAAGGAACAGAAAAACAGCATTAGTGATTTGTTTTTCTTTTTGTAGATGAAACTGATATGTCAGATGCAATGCAATCTGTTCTTTGTACAGAAAATAGGCACGCACGAACTAAAAAGTGTTGTGGATAGAACTATGCACTTCTCTCACAAGAGAGAATTAATAATATATTTATTGATACAAAACAGTGATTTAGAAAAGTTTGACCAGTAAACACAACTTTGTAACAAGACTAGATCACCAGGCACACTGGATTCTTTACTGCATGGAGGACAGGGCCAGACAAAGCTGTCTGGAGACCCTCCCATTTAAAAGTCTACATGTGCACAGTCAATCTTTACATTACCTTAATGGAGCTTCAAAGTTTTGCATGCCTTTAGTAACTTTTACCAAGGATCTACTGTGGCAAGGAATCTCTCAGCCTCAAGGAGTACAGGATACTCCTCTACTTCTGTCCAAGGGACGATACATCCCTGCCCAAGAGGAGATCCTGGTGTGCAACCAGACTTTAAAGGACCCTTGGTCTGCCCACTGTTTATGCAGGTAAGATGACTCATAGTCAAAGCTACGTACAAAACTTGCACTTGAGCTTATAGCTCAAGTCAGCCCTTGGCTATTGTACTGTTGTGTGTTTCCACTGAATCCATAATGAGCAAGATGCAGTCATCACACCCACAGGCATCATTGTGGCATCCTTAGCTCAGAAGCAGAGCACAGAAGACAAGGATCATGTTGATGGAGGATGAAGCACACTGTCACAAAAAGTCTCTTATAAAATTAACTATGCTGTGCCAAGAAGTAGATGATGGGTGTGGATGGACACGTAGGGGTACATGGGAGGATCTGGCTTTGAGCACCAGCAATCTCCCAGGACAGGGGTACTGTCAGCTGTGAGATTCATGCTGTGCTGATATGAGCAATGTTATGGGTAGGTGGAAATAGTTTTTTGGGTCTTTACAAGGAAATGCAGAAAGGTAGTAAGAGGTCAAATTTACCCATCAGCTGAACTTCATAATGTAATGTCAGCACTTGGCTGTATCAGTGACATGAGGTTTCTGAGATTATACAGACTTCAGTTTCCCTGTCGTCTTCTCCCCAGGTTTGCTGTTATTGTTAATTTTCAGCATACTCATTCCCTGTCGCTTCTGTTACATTTCTCCTCTTTTCAGTAGTCTTCCTTAGTCATCTGTCCTGTTCCTCCTTTTTCTCCCCTGTTCTTCAGTTTCCCTGTTTCTTCCTCCTTTGCTTTTAATGCTGTAACTATGTACTTACCATGTATTTTCCATCAACAAGTAATAGCAGTGTCAACTCTTCGGCTGTCTCTAGTTCTCTTGCCTGTAGGTAGTGTTCCTGCACCTAATTTTCCCCTTTACAGAATTAACACCAAACTGATGCTCCAAAACCTGCAGCTACATGCTGTACAAACAGTAGCACAGAGAGACTTTGTTATAAAAAAATCAACACAAATTAATATTGTCAGATTGTGGACCACATGACAGAAAAATGAGCCTAAGAAGCCAAAATCTTAGCAGCTTGAAGCTATGTGAGATTAAGGTTTTATTAGATACCACACTGATATGATAAGGCTGATGTGAGACAGAACAGGGGAGTGCCTAGGAGGTCTAAAGAGCAGCAAAGCAGTATCCTGGCTTTGGGTGTGATAGAATTCTTTGTAGTTGCTGTTACCGGGGTGGGGGGTGGTTATGTTTTGTATTTGTGCTTACACAGTACTGAGGCCTTTGCTGCTTCTCAACCACCCTGCCAGTGAGTGGGCTGGGGGTGCAGAAGAAGCTGGGAGGCAGCACAGCCAGGACAACTGACCCTAATTAACAAACGGATATTCCAGGCCATATGGCATCATGCTCAGCAGTAAAAGCTGAGAGATGATGAAGAAAGAGAGGGCCATTCAGAGTCACAGTGTTTATCTTCCCAGGTAGCCATTACATATAATGGAGCCCTGCTTTTCTGGAGATGGTTGAATACCTGCCTGTGATGGAAAGGTGTGAATAAATTCCTTGTTTGCTTTTTGTGTGCAGCTTTTGCCTTTACCTGTTAAATTGTCTTTATCTCAGCTGATGAGTTGTTTCATTTCTACGTGTTCAGTTTTCTCCCCCATCTGTCACATTCTAATGAAAGGGGTGACTCAGATTCATGGATTTACTTGGGTCGAATTAGGGAGACGTACACCATAGGTCTGCATAAAATTCAATGTTTACTAAAGTAATTACATGCTGACGTTACTACATGTCTAACACAAGACAGAAGAAGAGAGAAAAAGGGGAAAAGAAGGAAGACATGTGAGAGGTTAGATCACCACTCAGGCGTGCAGTGGTGTTCCTCAGGCTCTGCCGCCTCACCCTCGCCCCCCCTCTCCCCTTCTACCCGCCGCTACTCGGCTGCACAGATCTCTGGATAAACTCCTCTGTTTCTGTGTCTGTCTTCTCAGTCAGTTTCTTGCCATGGTCAGCTTCATAGATGGAGGGGAGGTGCGATGGTAGTGATAGGTGATCGTACTCTTCTTGTTTCTTTGACTTTGCAGATTTCTCGATGTCCCCGGCGGTTGTCCCCCTGCTGCTCTCCGTCAGCATGGCTGCAGGCTGCGGGGAGAGAAAGTGATGACGATAGCCCTTCTGCACTGTTTGAATCCCTCCTTTTTACCCCTGCTGTTGGGGCGTTTTTCTTCACCCCGAACAATATGGGGGTCTTCGTAGACGAAACAGTGCCAGGAGAGTCTTTGAGAAAACGAAAGCTTTGTCAGGTACAGACTCCACTTCCTGGCCCTGTTGCCCTGCTCACAAGTTGTCTTCTATTGGCTTACAACAGTCTGAGACATCTCGCTTGTAGTTAATCGAAGTCTGACACCATCCACCCACCAATGAGAGGAGTGAGGTCATCCAGCGAGCGAACAGTTGTGTGGCGCTCAGCTGACTGCAAGGGTTAAACCCTGATAAGCAGAATAGGGTTTGTGTGAAGATCCAGCGTGGGATCGCTCTAAGGTACATCATGACTGATCAGATGTGTAAGCTGCTCTGTCATACTGAATAGGAAAGAAAGAATACAGAAGACTTCTGAAAAGGAAGATGGGCAGTTTCTGTGACATGACTGAAATGTTTATCTAGGTGGGTAGCTGTTGTCCATGCACTTAGCTTTCCCATTTCAAGGTTTTTCTCCTTCTTATAATTAATGCAACTTAACCGTCACAGAACATTGAGATTCATATTATAATATTATTTGAAAAGCTGTGGGTAAGAATAACACTGTGTCCTGTGTAATTCATGTGAGAAGAGCCAAAGTCTGAAACATTGGATGAAGTTGTGAGAGTTTCACTGTAGAGTTACAGTTACATATGAACTTTCCTTAAATACAAAGAGGACAGAGAAGACATGACAAACACCCACTTCCATCTGAAGCTGTCCTCTAGGAGAATGCAGATGGAAAATATCTTTAGACTGCTTGTCTAGAGAAGGTGCTCAGATGATGGCATATCTGTTTCTGGACCACTTCTCTCCAAGGTTTTCTCCAAGAAAGAAGCAAGTCTTCTCCAGCATTTTTAGGGGGAGTTGCGTTTTAGCGACTATGGACCTGACACCAGATGCACAGCCTGTTTGTTCTAAGTCCAGACGCTTTTAAGAAGCAAGACAGTGCACAAATATCACAGTTTATTTATGTGTGACATATACAAGTTCTTCTAGATTGCCAGTGATCAGTTCATACACTGCAAGACAACTATGGCTTCTACAAACAAAAATTATGATCACAAATAGAAGCTTAATTTCCCAGGTAAGCAGCCAGTGTAACCAAGGTTGCAGATCTTACCAAAAGGTATCCCTTCCGTGGGGGAAGAGTGAGAGCAAAACCCACAAATCTGTCCTTGGGGTGTATTGACGTTTCAGGTTCATCCCCCAAATTAGGTGGATTACAGAGGTACTATTTATACTTCCTTACTTACAGGCATGTTTTGTGAGCGTGGGACTGTTGTCAAAATACCACTCTGTCAGCAGTCATTGAAATGGAAACCAGCAATGAAAACAGCACCTTTTTGCATTGTATTTCCTGGAAACCTGTGCAAAGCACACCTAGCTGCATCCTCAGCCTCACCAGGCTTCGTATAAGAAGCAATTTCGACTGGAAATCGAAATCACTAGCTTTTGCATAAAAACAGACCACCTGGACTCTGCCAGGAAGAGAGCTCAGCTCAGACCATCAGATAATTAACAGACCTTTAGGTATCCTTCCTTTGTCAGCAGCTCTTGAATGTGCAGATTTCCTGATGCCCACCGGGAGAAAGAGTCTAAAATATCTGATTACAAATGTCATCTCAACACAAGGTTTCTGCTCAGACCACAGTCTAAGACCTTTGTACCTACTCCACCCAACCATATTGACCAGGATTTTGTTTCTATCTGAAATCACTAAACTTAGAGTTTAAGAGGCACCACATCAGCCTGAGAACACGCATAGCAGGCATCAGAAATCACAGAATCACAGAACATTACTCCAAATTAAAATAGCTTTTAGTGAAATTCTTCTTCTGCATCTGCCAAATCCAGATAACTTTTCAAAGAAAGTTTTTCATTAAATCTACACAGGATAACTTCCTTCCTTAAAATATCCACAATATTATTTCATATCAGGCACTCATAACTTCAGCAGCACCTGCTCATCAAACTCCTAAAGCAGAACTGATAGGCAATCAGTGAAATACATGAAAATCAGTTAGATGTTCTTGTACAGACAGGCCACTTAGCTTAAACACACAGTGTAGTACTCTTCAGGTGGCAATCACACTGAAATGAACCATCAGAAGCCAGGCTTTAGTAGCTTTGTGATGTGAACTGTCTCTTTCTGTTAAATTGTGTGTGTGGTTCAAAGAGATAATATACCCCAGGATACTTACATTTGTATAACTGATTAAAATCCAAACTCTGCTACAGGCAATTACAAGCGCAAATACATAGAGACTGATTCTGCAAGTCCTTTCTTTTGTGTCTAGTTAACTACAATCTCACGGTGAATTTTTCTAATTGCAGGAGGGCTGACTGAGTCAGACCCTCATTTCTAACTAAAATATTTCCTTCAGATCATCATTGAGATGTGCCATCATGTGGCACGTTTATACGACAGAGAGGACATCAGGCAGTCAGCACCAATTCAAAAAAGAAAGGTCCTCCTTGATTAACCTGATGTTCTTCTGTGACAAAGTGATCCACCTAGTGGATGAGGGGAAAGCCTGTGGACATTGTTTTCCTGGACTTAAGTAAAGCCTTTGTCACTGTTTCCCATAGCATTCTCCTGGAAAGACTGTCTCTCATGGCTTTGACAGGTGTATGCTTTGCTAGGTAAAAAACTGTCCACATGGACTTCCCCAAAGAGTGGTGGTGAATGGAGTTAAATCCAGCTGGCAGCTGGTCACAAGTAGTATTTTCCAGGACTCAGTACTGGAGCCTGTTCTGGTTTTATTTTTAATTAATATTTTTGTCAGTTTTCTCTATGAGGGGATTGAGTGTGCCCTCGGTAAGTTTGCAGACAACAGTCAGGAGTGTGGACCTGCTTGAGGATGGGGATCTGGACTGGTGGAATTAGTGGGTTGAGGCAATTGTCCTGTACTCAGCACTGGTGACTCTGCACCTTGAATACTGTGTTAAGTTTTGAGCCCCTTCCTTCCTTATCGCTTCTCTACTCCTGCTAGCCACAGTGCTTCTGGTGCGATTGGCTTTCTTGGCCACCTGGACACACTGCTGGCTTGTATTTAACTGGTTATCAGTCAACAGCCTCAAGTCCTTTTCTGTTTGGCAGCTTTTTGGCCAGTCTTCCTCAGGTCTGTAGTGTTGTATGGGGTCATTTTGACCCATGTGCAGGACCTAGCACTTGGTTTTGTTGAATCTCATACCATTGGCCTTGATCCATCAATCCAGCCTGCCCAGATCCCTCTGTATCCCCAATCTTATTGGGAGTGGCTGAGGGAGCTAAGGCTATTTAGTCTGAAGTAAAGGAGGCTGAGGGGAGACCTTATCGCTCTCTACAAGTACCTGAAATGAGGGTATAGCATGGTGGGTGTTGGTCTCTTCTCCGAATCAATAGGTGATAAGAGGAAATGGACTCAAGTTGTACTGAAGGATGGTTTTGTTGGATGAGACAGACCGGTTGATTCACTGTCCCTGGAGATATTTAAAAGGTATATATATGTGTGTGTGTGTGTGTGTGTGTGTGTGTGTGTGTGTGTGTGTGTGTGTGTTTTAATGGCGATTTAGCACTCCTGGATTAAGAATTGAACTTCAGGATCTTAAAGGTCTATTCAAACAAAAAACATTCTATGATCCTATACTACAGGAAAATAGCTAACCTTGAAATTAGGGGTTTGGAAATACATTTCTTGGCTATTTTTAGACACAATTTAATCCTAACATTGTAGTGACTGAGAAGCTTGCTTGGCTTTCTTTCCATCCACAGTTACACTGAATAATATCAATGTGTCACATAGCACCCTTCATTTCACGTTCTTTAAGGTATTCTTGAACACGAATAAACTAAGCCTCCTGGCAACGGTCTCAAAAATATTAAAGTGCCGTAAGGAAGAATCTATGAGCCCCAGGATGCATCTATGAGTGCTGAGAAAGCTGGCAGATGTTAATGCCAGGGCACTCTCTGTCACCTTTGAAAGGCTGTGGAGAATAGAAAAGGTGCCTAAGGACTGGAGGAAGGCAAATGTCACTCTTGTCAAGAACGGTAAGAAGGAGGACCTGTAAAATTACACTCTGGTTAGCCTTTACTTAAGAAACATAATGGAACAAACTATTTTGGATGCTGTCTTTAACCATCTGGCAGAGAAGAAAGTTATTTGGAGTAGTCAGCATGGATTCATCAAGGGGAAAACATGCTTGACCAATCTGATAGCTTTTTATTATGTCATATATAGCTGGGTAGATGACACAAGAGCAGTGAATATTGTCTCCCTTGATTTAGAATCATAGAATTATTAGGGATTGTAAGCGACCTTGAAAGATCATCTAGTCCAATCCTCCTCCCATGGGCAGGGACATCCCACCCTAGGTAAGGCTGGCCAGAGCCTCATCCAGCCTGGCCTTAAACACCTCCAGGGATGGGGCCTCAACTGTCTCTCTGGGCAACCCATTCCGGGCTCTCACCACTCTCACAGTGGGTGAAGAACTTCCTCCTCACATCCAGACTAAATCTACCCAGCTCCACCTTTGCTCCATTCCCCCTAGTCCTGTTACTACCTGATATCCTAAAAAGTCCCTCCCCAGCCTTTTCGCAGGCCCCCTTCAGATACTGGAAGGCCACAACAAGGTCACCTCTCAGCCTCCTCTTCTCCACACTGAACAGCCCAAACTCCCTCAGTCTGTCCTCATAGCAGAGGTGCTCCAGCCCTCTGGTCATCCTCGTGGCCCTCCTCTGCACACACTCCAGCATGTCCACATCCTTCTTGTAAGAAGGGCTCAAGAACTGGACACAGTACTCCAGGTGGGGTCTCACCATAGCCAAGTAGAGGGGGAAAATCACCTCCCTCAACCTGCTGGCCACACTTCTCCTGATGCAGCCCAGTATCTAGTTTGCCCTCTGGGCCGCAAGTGCACACTGCTGGCTCACGTTGAGCTTCTTGTCCACAAGCACTCCCAAGTCCCTCTCCTCAGGGCTACTCTCCAGCCAGTCACTGCCCAGCCTGTATTTGTGCTTAGGATTGCCTCAACCCAGATGCAGGACCTTACACTTGGTCTTGTTGAACCCCATGAGGTTGGATTTGATCAAGGCCTTTGACACCACCTCTCATAATATTTTCATTAGGAAGTTCATGCAGTGCAAGTTGGATGAATGAAAGGCAAGATGAGTTGAGACCTGATTGTGTGACAGAGCTCAGAGAGTTATCAGTGATGCAGGGTTGAGTTGGAGACCTATGAGCAATGGTGTTCCCCAGGGGTCAGAACTCTGTCCGATCTTGTTTAACATATTCATCAACAACTTGGACTAAGGAACAGAGTGTGCCCTCATGAAGTTTGCTGAAGATACAAAGCTGGCAGGAGCGGCTGATACACTAGAGGATTGTGCTACCATTCAGCATGACCTGGACACGCTGGAGAGTTGGGCAAAGAGGAACCAACAAGGTCCAACAGGAGCAAGTGTAGGGCCCTGCATCTGGGGAAGAACAAACTTATGCATCTGTACAGGTGGGGACTGGCCTGCTAGAGAGAAGCTCTTGGGAAAACTGTTTGGGAGTGCTGCTGGACCACAGGCTGACCATGAGCCAGGAGTGTGCTCTTGTTACCAAGAAGGCCAATGTTCTCTCATTAAAAGGAGCGTGGCCAGTGTGGCTACTCTACTAGCCTGCCCTTGTTAGGCCACATATGGAACATTGTATCCAGTTCTGGGCTCCCTAGGTCAAGGACAGGGAGCTACTGGAAAGGGTCCAGCACAAAGCCACTAAGCTGATCAGGGAGCTGAAGCATCTTCCTTGTCAGGAGAGTCTGAGAGAGCTGGGGCTGCTTAGATGACTGAGGAGAGAGCTCATAAATGCTTACAAATGTCTAAATGATGAGTGCCAGGAGGATGGGACCGGACTCTTCTCAGCGGTGCCCACCCACAGGACAAGGAGCAATGGGTACAAACTGGAGCATAGGAGGTTCAATTTAAAAATAAGGAGAATATTTTCATGGAGATGGTAACGGAGTACTGGAACAGGCGGCTCAGACAAGTTGTGAACTCTCATGTGGAGTCATTCAAGCCTACCTGAACATATTTCTGTGTGATATGCTCTAGGACAACCTGCTCTGGCAGGGATGTTGGTCTAGATGGTCTCCAGAGTTCCCTTCCAATCACTACTGTTTGATGAATCTATGACCTTTTTATGTTCCCTTTGAATCCTGTGGTGGGTTTTCTTTCAACAGAAAAGTGCCAGGATTTGTAGCTGACCAAGTAATTTAGTGTTTCTGCAGCTGACTTCATCTCCCTAAAAGTGTTTGATCACTCCGTAAGGACAGATTTTGGGCCTTATATGATGTCAGTTCAGATGATGCTCCTTCAGTTAGTACCACTTTTTGCAGAGAGCCCCGAGTGTCCTGTTGATAGCAAGGCCCTCCCTGTTGACTGTAAAGCTATGTCTTCCCCTCAATCCACACCTTGCTGTTCTTGGTTGCCGCTTTCTGACTTATGCTCACACGGGGGTAACAGCACTGATTCCATTAGTACCTTGTCAGATCAGAAGAGATTCGTTACGTTGCAGAGGAAGCCATCACAAACGATATCCTTAGTGATAGGTCCCTTCTCTGGTGCTATAAGCGATGAGAGAGATGGAGGCAAAGGATTCACACACAATGTACACCTAGAGTGAGATTTATCCTCAGACAGAGAGGGCATTAGTTATGTTACCTGGAAAGGTGAACACCAGTCTTGAACATCATACTCACTCTGGCTGTAAGTGCCAACAGGGTCATGCTGGTGTACAAACAAGACATGTACATGCTTCTGTGGTTCTCCCCTGCCTGTGGAAAAAGCTATAAAGGCAAGTAAAGAAGAAAGGCTGTATGACACGCACCATCTACTTTTCAAAGTAACATGTCCCACTGTCAAAGGTACGTAAGAAAGAAGCAATGTGGTAGAATCATAGAATCATAGAATCCTAATGGATTGGAAGGGACCTCAAAAGATCATCTAGTCCAATCCGCCTGCCACAGCAGGATCACCTAGACCAAGTCACACAGGAACTCATCCAGGCGGGTCTTGAATATCTCCAGTGAAGGA
>JAOXOE010032888.1:0-10641 GCA_028565055.1 Phoeniculus purpureus
TGCCCCTTGTCCTATCATTAGATGACACTGAGAAGAGCCTGGCTCCATCCTCCTGACACCCACCCTTCACATATTTGCACAGCTAAGCCAACTGTGATATCTGTGGATGGAAGGGCTTGGAAATCAGTAGAAAAATCCAGGTTCCCAACATATGGGAAGCAGTATCTATCCAGGAAATCCCAGCTAAATTCAGTAACTACAGGTTGCAGAGGATATGCTTCCAAAACTATTTATCATGTCATTCACCGAAGAGTAAAGATCTTGCTCATTTCAAGTGTACTTAACCAGTTTTTATTTAGTTATTCTTTATTTCAAAGTAAATGTTGGTAAATGAGGCAAAGCATCAAGTACTGGTAATTGATAAAAAATAATGAACAGCGCTGTTACACTACTTATCTGTTTAGCTAATGGTTGAATAGAGGCACCATCTCATTTGTCAGTCTCAGAGAATGAAACAATTATAACCCATGATCACATAACAGCAAGCAACTATTTAAAGAGTAATGCCACTTTTCCCCCATCTACTACCTCATTTTACTCATAGAATTTTTATCTTTTCACTTATTAAGTGAAGTGACTGCCCCCTGTACTCAGCACTAGTGAGGACTCACCTGGATTACTGTGTTCAGTTTTGGGCACCTCAACACAACGAGATGTTGGACTGGGTACAAGGGCAATGAAGCCAGTGGACAAGACTGATGAGGAGTGTCTGATGGAACTGCTGGGGTTGTTTAGCCTGGAGAAAAGGAGGTTGAGGGGAGACCTTACTGCTCGTTACAACTACCTGAAAGGAGGTTGCAGAGAAGTGGGGGTCTATCTCTTCTCCCAAGTCACTACAACAACAGGAAATGGCCTCAAGTTGTGTCAGGAGAGGTTTAGATTGTACATTTGTACACTGAAAGAGTGGAAACAGGCCACCAAGGAGGTGGGGGAATTGCCATCCCTGGCCGCGTTCAAGAAACATGTACATGTGGCACTAGAAAACATGGTTTAGTGGGCATGGTGGTGTTGGGTTGATAGATGGACTTCATGATCTTGGAGGACTTTTCCAACCTTAATGATTCTATGACATTTTTTCAATCAAGGCTGGGAAACAAATTACTCTGAGATCTTCTAATGTAGTTCCCAAGAAGGGTAGGAAGTGCCACAAATCCGCCCAGATTAGAATGTACTTCAGATATATGACCCTTCCACTGCAAAGACTTCTTCCTAGGCCATACAGCACCATCCTTCTGAAAGATTGTTTTACTCATATCACGAACTGGCAAGAACTGAAGACACCCAGAGATCGCAGAAAGCTAGTTTGGCACTCTTTCGTCTCAAAACTATAACCGTAGAGCTAATTCAACAAAACACCCCAGTGATCAGTTAACCTTCTGCAGGCTAATTTACCAAAGACTATCAAGTCCACAACAGGATTCTCAAGAAGCTCAGGGTAATATTTCTTACTAGAAATAACTTCTAACAGGTATTCCAGAGCATAGAGCTATTAAAAAACTGTTCTACTTTATGTTTTATATACATTCCAGTTTGGAGTCCCAGTAAAGACAGCATCCTTGACTTCAGCCTGCTCACTGGAACAAAGACGTAAGTGGAACCCCTCTCATGTACTATATATTAGTGCTAATACATTTTCCAGCATTAATCCTTCGAGCAAACGAAACACTGATAGTCTGGGACACTAATGGGAGACATTAGTTGCAAGCAGTGTAAGAAAAGAGGATTACTGAAATGCACCCTGGAAACAGAAAATGAGATTAAAAATAGCTAAAGTTCTTCAGGCTATCAAAAAATTACAAGATGATTAGTCAAGGAGAAACTAGAAAGCCCATAAATGAAAAAAGCTGAGGGTCAAGGAGACTAAAAGAGAACAGATTTATGACTCCAAGTGGAAGCGAATAGAGCCAGAAATGAAAACAGCACTTAAAGGAGGGGGGAGAAGTATGGTATCTGAAACATGACAAAGCCATCTTCTGCAGAAGAAAGGTGAGAAGAGCTACTACCCAGATTGTGCAGATGACCAAAATCTGTTTAATTCTGCTAATTTGAGTTATCACATCTGTAAATACTGATCTTCTTTAAAACATGTGTCTCTCTCTGAAAGGAGACACCAGTATCTTCCATCACTGAGAAGGACTAAAGGTCTTTGCACTGTAAGAAGATTACTGCAGTCTGTATTGAGCTGCTCCTGTTCAAGGTATTTTCAAAGCAATCAGCACCAGAAAACTTTACCTTGCAGTGTTCAAGTTCATAAACGAGAAAGGGTTCAGAGGTGACACACCAGGAACAATTCCAGTACCAGAAAACAGACGTTACAGAAGATGCCTGGAACTCAATCTAAATGGTAGCTAAGCTACAAACAAAGAGTGGAAGGAAACATTGACAGTGAACTTTACAACACAATAGAAAGAAAATAATCACAAGATCAAACCATTTAAAAGGAAAGTTATGTAGGATGGTTTCCTAAAAGGTTAACTTTCTATCATTGGCAATTCTGAGTAAGTTGAGGTTATTCAGCCAGGAGAAGAGGAGGCTCCCAGGTGACCTTCTAGCAGCTTTCCAATCTCTGAAGGGGGCTCCAAGAAAACTGGGGTACAGCTTTTTACACAAGAGGACAAGGGGAAAGGGTTCCGGACTTGAAGAGGGGAGATGGATGTTGGACATGAGGATCTAAGTCTTTGCTGTGAAGGTGGGAAGATGCTGGAACAGGTTGCCCAAGGCAGTTGTGGCTGCCCCAGCCCTGGAAGTGTTGAACACCAGGTTGGCTGGGGCCCAGAGTAACCTGCTCTAGTGAAGGTGTCCCTGCCTGTGCAGGAGGGCTGGAACTAGATGATCTTTAAGGTTCCTTCCAGCCCCATCCATTCCATGATGCTAACAGTCATTCAACGTTTTTCTAAGTAGTATTACCCAGGACAGACTGGTGGAATGCACCTCCTGCATATCCTTTACCACTAACAATCTTTTTTCCTTTCTTACTGAAAAAGAAGGATCCTGAGTACACCAAAAGACAAGGTGAGAAATGGCAAACACACAGCTCACTTTCTTTTCAGTAATTACAGTCTGTGAACTGCCTCAGGACTACCTTAGTTGTCTGTCCCTCAGTACTGCAGCTGTAGTTGGTAACACATTAAAAACAAAGCCTTGGATATTTCTGTATCACAAAGAAGATATTTTATCCATTGAATTGGAGCTAGAAGCAAAAAGAGAGCACAGAAGGCATTTGTTCTTGCTGGCCTACCACTCTCAAGTGCATACTGCAGTTATCAGTGTCAGAGGCAGGACAGATACAGGGGTAAGGACATGCACATATTACTGTGATAGCGGCTACTCCAGTACCACAGCATTGAAAATTCATGCAGGCATTTCATACAAAGCATGTATAGGGTGTGTATGTACACACAGAGGAAGTTCTGGACAGTCATTAAGTCACAAATTCCTCCAGCCTTTTAATAGCAGTGCTGAGGAGAACCTTTCTACCGTAGGGACTGGAAGGAAAGAGCAGTCAGCACAATTTTCTCTCATAAATCATAATTCAAAATACAATTCTGCAAGCCATTGTTGCACTCCAGACTGCAACTTAAAAATACACCCACATCTTGTGTGAGGACATACAGAAAGTGTCATTTCCATTGACAATTTCCATGCATCCAGTGTGTGAATTCACTGTGTATTAGCTACGTAGAATTCAGCATTTAGATGACTGTCATTTCATGCCTGTGCACCCCCTAGTAGTGCAGAGAAAGGAAAACAACCAAAAATAACTTCCATGGAAAAGGGCAAAAGGATCTGCAAGAGCAACTCATGCTCTCAGAGCAGAGATTTCGTGCAGCCTACACAGTAAGGGCCGTCCAGCTAATTCACAGCAGGACTGATTACCTGCCTGAAGAAGAAAGATGTGCTTACTCATTCCTGCTTGTTCATCCACACCTCCTTACGTGTTGATTCATACTGTCGGAAAGAGAGGAAAGTTAGAACATGGCAAGTTCAGCTTGCCATGACTAACAGGATCAACAAAGCCGAAGTAAACGTAATCAGTGCAGCGGATGCTCAGCTAGCTGAGAACTTGGATAAACAACCCCCATCTCTAAGACAACTCTGAGTAACCACCTATATAATACAAAAAACAGGAGGGAAAATGTAAATATCTGTTTTATGATGTGAACAAAATTGCCTAGAGGAGATTTTCTACTGGACTTCGCGTAATTTCTACCACCAAACCACAAAAATACTTAAAACTGAACATTTTTTGCTGTTTTAATTAACTGCTTCATCTATTCCGAGCCAAATTCTTCTCTCAAATCTCCGTGGTTATCAGCCTGTGTTTGCATGTCTGCAGAGGTAAAATGAGCTACATTATTGAGGATGAATTTTTGCACTAGTAGTACTGCTAAGAATTTATTACCTTGTATTGAGGAATTTAAATGACCTCGCTTAAAAAAACAGTTTATATTTCTATGACAGCAAGTCTAGGAGCTGAGGAGTGCAGAAATCAATAGAGATTTGGGTTTTTAATACTTGGATTGAAGTATCTGAGATAGGACATAGGTAATACTGGAGGCAGCGAGGAAAGCCCTACAGAATCCAGTGAAGAACTGTGCTTTGTACAGGCTGCAAGTCCAACCTCATCACTGGAGTTTGCAGCAGACAGACCAAGTCTCCCCTGCAGTGAATCCAAACACTCCTCAACCACTAAATGTATTCAACTTCAAATCAACTTCAGATTTAGCTATTAAAGAAAAAGACTCTAAGTCTAATGGTTTGGTGCTTCTTCCTACCCCCTCCCCTAAAAAGCAAACACACAAAAGCCCAGACTGAGCCAAGGCAGTGAAAGACAGGGAAGGAGGAAGTCTATAGGATAATCCTCTAAATGATCATGACTACAGCTGAACTGGAAATACTCCATTTCAAAAAACTTCCTTGAGATCGTTTGAATCACACAGTGTAAATTATACAGTGTGAAATGGGAAACAACATGGACTAGCAGGTGATTGATTGCTGCAGTATAAGAAGGACAGTGAGGTGCTGGAGCAGGGCCAGAGAAAGGCAACAAGGCTGGGGAGGGGGCTGAAGAACAGGTCCTGAAGAACAGCAGAGAGAATTGGGATTATTTAGTCTAGAGAAGAGGAGGCTGAGAGGAGACCTTCTTATTGCTCTGTGCTGCTCTCTTCTCCCAAGTTACTAATGATAGGACAGGGGGAAATGGCCTCAAGTTGCATCTGGGAAGGTTTTATGTTGGCTCTTACGAAGAAGTTCTTCACTAAGAGAGTGGTTGGGCACTGGAACAGGGTGCCCAGGGAAGTGGTGGAGTCACCATCCCTAGAGGTGTTTAAAATCAGATAGAGTACTTGAGCCCATGGTCTAGGGGTTAGGGAGCTGTTGGGCTGAGGGCTAGACTTGGTGATCCTGGAGGTCCTTTCCAGCCATGATGATTTGATGCTGCTGTGATTCTGATTATTTTGGAGACTTTTTACCTTCTTTCTAGTTTCCAGTACTGCCACACACTCCAGACAAGAAATCCTAGCTGTTCTAGCAGAGATAACTGTTAATCAGAGTCTCCCTGTGGAACTTGTGGTGCAGCTAAATGCAGTATCTGTATATTATTTCTATTACAACATCACCTGATGAATTACAGACGAAACTCACACAGCACTTCTGTGGCATTCTTGTACATATTTCTCCATCAATCATTTACTGTTTGTAAAAAAGACACATGACCCTCACCCATTTCTTTGTTCTATCTCACATATCATCTGGAGAATTTACTGAGGTGCACAGAACACACAAAAGCCTGTGCCAGGAAATTAAAGCTTGTGCAGGAAGCAGAGTATTTGAAAGAAATCCATTATTTTTATTCACAGAGTAAATATAAGCAACTAGATGGAAACTGAAATTAGCTCTTCATCTTTCAAATCTCTTTCCATGCAAAACAAACATCCCAGTTCAGGCACTGTATCTGCTGTTTCAACTACAGGACACAGCTATTTATAGAAAGCTGAATACTTCACATATTGGCTTCACAAAATGGTTTTATATTTCATTATACAATTTCATATTTTCCCAAATACAAGTTTCCCATGTCCAAAAATATTTTGGACTTATTAAGAATGAATGCACAAGGAAATTCCAGGAAGATTTCCCACAGGGCAGGGCCTGGCTTTTCTTGCTCTCTCTCATCACAGGCTTTTATCCATGTTCCAAGAAGGATGTAGACTTTTTAATGGACAGTGGATATGTTTTTCCTCAGAGAGGTCAAAGACTTTAGTCAGAAACTTGGAAAGCTCAGAGAAATCGAAATCATAGAATCTTCGAATCATTAGGGATTGGAAGGGACCTCAAAACAAGTTCATCACTAAGATGCTTTGTTGAAGAAGATCAAACCCAGGGTAGTTAAGTTATCAGAAATTAATTTGCTCCACTTATTGTACACCTGTGTTCTGCTGTACTAATATTCTCTGTAGGATCTACAGGAGTTGGAATAAACAAACCTTACCTGAGTTTAAAGCATATCATAGCTACAGAGAAAGCTGTATATTTGTACTCCATCTGTGAGGAGCCTGGGATTCTGTGCTTCACTTTTGCTAAGAACTACATTGTGCTTCTCCTGGAAGAAGACCTGGGGGATTAGAATTACCCCTCTTATTAATTTCCACCCTGCATTGCAATTCCAGCCAGTGCTAACACATTATAGAGGAACGTTCAAGCAAGGGGTACAGTGCAAGTGAAACCGGCTCTCCAAAAGCAGTGCTTTTATTTACCCACTGAATAACAAGTTACCAGGACTGCTTGCAGTTTGCTCACACTTTCTATCCCCATGAACACCAGCGACTTCCATCCTGTTAAAGGAGAGGCAGCATCACTTGATATCCGTGTAATTATTCTCTTTCCCTCAGGTGGTCTTCGCTTGCTTGCTTGCCTGCCTTTGCTCACTCAGAGACTTTTATGTGGAGATAAGGATCCTCTTTGATCTCCAGTCACCTCCTTGGAGGAATAAGACATCATTTTCTCTGTGGAAGACTCTGGTAATTTTGTTCCCAATGCAACTACTCTCTCCTCAAGAAACTTCATCTTCAGTTTTTTCCTTTCTCAGAACTTTGACTGGGGTAAGTTTTGTCTTATTATTTCAAGGTTATACAAAACAAACTCAGATTAAACCTATATGGATGGAACAGAAATTTGTGTATGGAAATGCTGTTGCAGACACTGTGATCTTAGCAGTGCAACTCTTCGCAGAGGCAAGGAAGCACAGTGTGCCTGACAATGTGTGGATGTGTTTTGCTTTTCAGATCTATGAACACCCAAAGTTTCTCACCAAGATTCCTACAAGTTCTATTCAACTTCAATATTTAATTCTCCAGTTTAGTAAAACTTTTTTCAGGTGTTTTATGGGGAGAAAAAAACCAAAATTGAAGCAAACCAATCTACTCCAAAATCCACAAGATAACCCATAATGTCTACAGAACTTCTCACTGTGAGTCCTTCAGCCAGTTCTAGTCTCAATAGAAAGTCCATTTACCACATATCTAAGTTTTTCCAAGTATTTCAGTGCTTTTCAAAGTATTTCCTTCACTCTAAGTCTCTGTCTGTAATCACTAGTGTCCTATCAGACTGAAAGCCTGATATTAAACGAAGATAAAGTAGCCCGACAGCTGCACAAAGAACTAATAAGGAACTTCTACATTCAATTTAAACCACGTAATTGATGGAGAAAAGGATGAACCAGATAGTGCCTTCCTACTATCCTCACAACATTTCAAAGCCCATGACTGCCACATATAATTCTGGTCATTCAGGAAGTGTCACTTTCCCCAGTCTCTTTTTTTTTTTTAAATAAAAACATCTACTTTGAGGGTCAGAGTTCAGTTAATAATTCAGTAACAAGTCCTTGGAGCTGACACCTGGGTGAGATGTGTTGATTGCTCATTCACAACCATTTGGTTTTGGGGGGGGGTTTTCCAATTCTGTAAATAACTGCCATTTCTATTTGTTTCAAGCGTCACAGACTTCCTTTCGACCCTCTCCAAATCATGAGCCATATCGACAACTTGACATCTGCATCCCTGCTTATTTTTACATACCATGCTGATTTTAACCTTTTTATAACCTTTTTACAGTTCTCTGAACAGCCACTTGCACCAGTACTGCCCTTTAAACTGTGACTGTGCAATTCTGTTGTGACTTGAACTTACTGTGACTAACTTGCATTTTGTTTGCCTATGTGTTGTTGAAAAACACAAAGGAACTCTACACAGCCTAGAAGTTGTTAAGTGGTAAAAAAATGGAGAGATTCACCTACAGCCCTGTTGTGGCCATAGCAGCGGCACAGTGTTGTATGAGTCCTTTTCGGGGTCCCCAACAAGTCTCACCTGGATCACCACCAACATTGTGGGTCAGAGACCCCAACCATGTTTCAACCAAAAGCTCCCATTTCAAGTATCAGACAAAAGAAGAGTTTAACCAAACCATATGTGTATCTGTAGGCAATAAACAGCTTCCAAGAAAGGCCTAGAGACATTTTAACTCAGTGCACCCACCACGTATCAGAAGAAACCAACCCCACAAGATAGATACAGACACATCGAGTTCTGTCACACTCTCTTATTGGCACTTAGAGTTACCAAGATGAACATTCAAGGCAGAATTCATTATTATCTTCATCATGGCTTCTCTCTCTAATAACTGTGGTCATCAAAAGAAAAGCTCACAATGTTCCATGAAAACAAGTCCATCACCAAAGTGACCTACCACACCGTCCTATATCCTGCCCTGACCTGCTCTGTCCTTTCTGTCCTTTCCTGTCTAGTCTCCACCCCAGCTAGTTTCAGAGCAGCATCCCTGTGCTTTTGTCACCTCTACAACTGCAGTACAGCCGCAGCACAATAAGTGACATTGACTACTACCACATTTGACATCCATCAAAAGAACAAGAGAAGTAACAGTAGTGGTTTCCTTCTGAATACTTACTCCTCCTCCAATAATACCAAGAATTCTTGGCCGGGGGAGAGAGAAAACGCCAGTCAACAGGGAAACGCTTTTTAAGATGACACATTCATCTTTTAGATCACTGAAGCTGAGATAGTTTTAGAAAGCTCTTGTAACTGCTAATGATGAAAGATTTTGACATGATTGGCTCCCAATTCCCACAGGACAAAACCCATTCTGAATAACACATCAAGATCTTCTGCTACTTAAGCTTACTTCAGATAATAGGATATTATGACTTTAAAGGGAGACATTGTCAAGGAATACAGGAACATGGCAAGACTTAATTATACCCTCAGAATATTTTAAATGCATTTAATGGGCTATATAGGCTGGATCCAAAGATTACAGTGCTCCATGAAAAGACTCCTAGTGACACCAAAGGTGCTCTGAAGCAATTATTCAGTTACTTGAAATTCTTTTGCTACTTGCACAGCCATTCAGCAGATCTGCTGCTCGCAAATGGTCAGCTGACTGCGCTAAGACCCAGAGTTCAGAATTCCTACATGTTTCTAAGATAACACAGTCACACAGGAAACAGACATGACTGGTGCTATGAAACACATCCAGTAAAGGAGCTCTGATAACTCGGCAAGTCAGTTGGCATGAATGGACCACGGAAAGGGGGCAGCAGAAGAAATAGTACTTAGATTATTTGAGGAACCACAAAGTAATAAACCCAGCAAAAAGCTAGAAGCATTGTATTCAATAGCCAAAGTTACAAATGTAAAGTAAGAAAATCTGCAAGTATAAGCAGACAGGAGTTCTTTAGATTTTAGGCAAAAAGAGCAGAGCCCAAACTGCAGCGTTATTAAATGTCTGACTGTGCCACCAGACACTTCCAGCTAAGTACATTTACAAGAACACTTCATTACATTTTCAAGATATAATTGGCAAAAATATCCTTCCCCAATCTTTAAACTACATGTTGAACAAGCGCCTTACTTAAGTGATCCTGCTGTGGTAGGGGGATTGGACTAGATGCATCTTTTGAGGTCCCTTGCAATCCCTAATGATTCTATGATTCTATGAATAGCAGCACCATCACTCTATTGCAGTGTATTAATGGTTTCTTTAAGTTTCACTACGCACCTTTCAGGTAGCCCAGAAAGTGGTAGAAGAGCGGGAAGAGATTTTTTTTTCTAAATCTGAAGCCATTCAACTGGGAGAAACTTAAAATTCTATTTCACAACAACAACCTGAGGAGGCCTTTTGGGGAGCTTCAATTTTTCTCCCAGTGTCAGGTAATCCAATTATTACATTTAGCTGCAAGCTGTTCAGATTGAACTAAAAGCCTGATTTAATCTACCACAAATGGCAAATTACTCCTTTATCTATCCGTGTACACCATGTAGAACAAATTGCTACAGCTCACGTTATCCTTGGACGTTTTAGTAAAAGCAAACACAAGTACAGAAAGGGTTTACTCAGTTTATCAACAAGCAGTGCACAGCTACCCAAGAGCCAGGTCTGTGCAACTTACACACCCAGGAATCACAGAACATTAGGGATTGGAAGGGACCTCAAAAGATCACCTAGTCCAATCTACCTGCCACAGCAGGATCCCCTAGACCAAGTCGCACAAGAACACATCCAGGTGGGTTTTAAACATCTCCAGAGAAGGAGACTCCACAACCCCCCTGGGCAGCCTGTTCCAGTGCT
>JAOXOE010032889.1:0-10640 GCA_028565055.1 Phoeniculus purpureus
CACAGTGAGGGTGACAGAGCACTGGAAGGGGCTGCCCAGGGGGGTTGTGGAGTCTCCTTCTCTGGAGACATTTAAAAGGTGCCTGGATATGTTCCTGTGTGACTTGGTCTAGATGTTCCTGCTGTGGCAGGGGGATTGGACTAGGTGATCTTTCGAGATCCCTTCCAATCCCTAATGTTCTGTGATTCTGTGAATCATCAACAGAGTTTGTGCAGAAATGCTTTGCGAGAGCTCTTACCTGTGGGTCTGATCGTGGCACTGCCCAGCTTTTGAAGACTCAAGCTGGTTCTTTTCCTGGGACATTGCCAACTTTTCAGCTGCGGCAATCGGACAACCAGAAAGGCTGTTTAAAAGCAAAGTGAAGAGAAGAAACAGAAAAAGATCCCACGCGTTAAAACAAAATCCTGAGCAAAGGAACTGCGTGCTGTGGTACCCGGCGACATTGAACTTCTCCAGTGCCCAGTGTATCTACTGCTGCTACAATTATAGCCCAGATTTATCTGTTTTTCAATGCTTAAACCAAAACTGTGAAATCTGCATGTTTGAGGTGATATATCTGGAAACTGAATCACGTAGGAGTTTTTCACAGTTCAGCTTTGATGTTTTGTGGCTGGCAAGCCACTAGTAAATTTTTTGACAAATGACATTTACTTTATCAGCTAAACCATGCATACAAGCCTCCTGCTGATTAAAAGGAGAGTGAATTTGGATTAAAAAAAACCAGGTGTATGCGAGCAACTGTTACCCAATAACGCATTTTGTCATTTCAAACATTGCTTTTTTATTTTTTAATTGATTTATTAGATTAGAACATGTTTTCTTATCCTATTCATGAGTTGCTTCGATATAGCTGATGTGCTGCAAACACGACTGGGGATTTTAAAGCAGAAAACACAAAAAAATATTTACTGGCTCCTTATATATTTTTTTTTTTTTTCTGTAGATGGCCTTGTAATCTCTCTGGCAAAGACTAATTTTTGATGTTAATGATATAGTAACAATATTCTTTCTATTTATCTTTCTATTAACAATAATTGATTTTGGTGCACTCACATAACAACCAATCAATCAGTCACCAGCAAAAAAAAAAAAAGAGAGGGTTTTCAAATTTTCATGCCCCTAGTATGGTTGTAAGGTTGATGTTATATTTTTTTCCAGAGGTGCTATAGTAGAGTATTTTGGCTCGCTGGCTTCCAGAAGAGAGCGCGCAGACAAGAGCCATGCAGGCAGCAGCGCTCACTGGAGACAGAGCGCGTCAGCTCTCTGCCTCACCTGCAGCCCAGCTGTGATTCCCCAGCTGCCTGTCTGGAACGCTTTGCTCAATTTTACTTTCTCCCAGCAGGCAGCAAGTTAAACAGATAGGAGTGTTCCCAGCGGGAAGATGACATTCCTGAGGACAATGAATACACCGCCTCCAAATAGTCCACTTAAAATGCTCTGTTTTGCCAAAGGGACTGTGCCTTGGTGGGAACTTCTGCCAAGGACTGCCACACATGTGGTGAAAATGAAGAAGCTTTGTGTTCCTTTGGGATTTCCGGTTGTAAGAATACTAATAATGTTAATTCCTTTGTACTTTATGACGTTTCTCTAGAATGAAACTGTAGTTTGAAACCTCATCTGTGAAAAATACCAGTAGAATTTGCCATCCGTGGTGCCACAGCCATTTTTTATGCTCCAAAATTCAAGACAACGGTTCGGTTATAAATAACATCTAACTCTTAATGCAAGGCTACCCTTGCATTCTGCAGCGTAGTGCATAGCATCCAAAACTGATGTGCCCATCAGTTTACTCCCAAGCACGCTAGCTTTTAAGCAGAGAGGAACTTTTCTGATCTACCTTCTGTGTGTATTACGATTGCTGTTGACGTGTCCTCTTCCAGTGCATCCTGGAGTGGGGCACTTGAGAACGTTTTCATGCATGGCAAGAACTAAAAAGGAGAAAGAGAAAAAAAAAAAAGAGATTGATAATAACATGCATCAACTAAAAATGAAAACATTAAAAAAAGACAACTGTTTTCTCTTTGGACTCCAGTTCTCAATTCTGTCACATTTTGACTGCAAAAGGAAATGGGAAGCAAATGACCTGCAACACAGCAAGGGTGGTGCCTCCAGCATAGACCAATTTATTACTGAGTTGCTGTAGTGTAGATTTCCACATGCACATTGTTTCTAGGGTCTTTTAAAGAACAAAGGCAGACTCTAGCAAGAATATTACACCGTGAAGACTTTTACCCTCTGATTCATACACTGCTAATATAGTTGACTAGAAAAGGAGGGCGATAGAGTAGCCCTGGGCCATACATGGACACATGTGCTCTGTGTACACCTGTCGTCCCTCTCTGCCTTGGGGAGGGCAAGCTCTCAGGTACAGGAAGCCTTTTAACACCTTGCACCTAACATGGTCTGCTGTGAGTATGTTCTCTTTGAATTCTGATAGCTTTTGATCATCTAAACTGTGCTGAAACCACTTCATACCAACTGGTTGTGCTCCCAAGCAGTGGTTTATGCTCGCAGCAGTTGTCACAATCTCTTGCATGCACATTTCATATGATGAGGATCATCTTTGCTGAGACTAACTCTGTGTTAAACAGCAAATGTCTTTGTCCATCTGCCCTCATGACTTCAGTACTACTTTACCTCAGCACTCTCTTGGGTGCACAGTGCTTCCAAAGAGCTGACAACTCAGGCAACTGGTTTCTTCTGTCAGGAACCAAATTCAAACTTCAACTTTTTACAAGCTTCATGTCACTAAGGCCTTCCAAATGCAGCACCCTGCTTAATTCAGCAGATGTTTCCATAAATACAGTACAGGACCAGATTTTAATAAAAGGGGGAGCTACAGTTAGGAACAGGACATTGGTAAAGTGCAAGTGTCCTTTGAATTTGTTGCCACCACACAAAACAATATCACAGAATCATTCAGGTTGGAAAAGACCCTTGGGATCATCAGGTCCAACCATCAACTCTATGAGTTCACCCCTAAACCAGATCCCCTAACAACTAGGTTATGTGAACAAGCAGATTCACGTTAGGTTTTGACTTGTTATGCAGCATTTCAAGGCATCACATTGCAGGCTCATACACGAACCAGTGTAACCAGGTCAGCAGTTAGAAATAAGCAGAGAAATTCAGAGTGGACTGGGTATAAAAGGGTTGTCATGACACAGCTATATGAGAAGGATGTACCGTGGACCAGTGCTGGGCTGTGCTGATGAAGGTCACCTTCCTGAGCTCAGAGGTAGTGGGGGCACTGGAAACATCTCTGAATAAGCATGCCCAGGCCTCTCAGGTTTTGGCAGTGAAAACCAGCAGCCTCAGTGTGTGATTGCAGCAAATCAGTTTCCAGCTTCAAAAGGAGCCGGGGATTTCTGTGCAAAGGCATGGGCAAACAAGATCTTGACGACTCATGAGATTACAGTGTGTGGGTCTGCTGACAGGGCGGAGGTAGTTTGGCTCTGATCTCACTCTTCCCAAGCCACCTGAGGAGCCAATGGCTGTTTGTAACGCTACCGCTAAGGAGCAGTTGAGCTTCACAAGTGTGGGACGTAGGACTGTGACTAAGAGCTAGAGGGCAGAGAAGGTGTGATGGCTCCTCTCTCAGGATTCTGGGCGAGATTCTGCAGTCTCATCCAGAGAACGTGGGTTTCTTCTCCAGCATGATTACACACTGCCCACAACACCAGGTCTGATCCAGCAGGTGTTCTGGACTGCCGAGTGACGATACTCACTTTCTAGTGGCACTCTAACTTTGTGTGGACAGCCTGAGAGACTGCGGTGGTGAGGGTACAGCCCCGTGACGTGCCCTGTGCCATCGCATCCCGGGATGGGACATTTGGTTTCTCTCTTTTCAGGCCTGGGTGAATCTGCAGAGAAATCAGATAAGGGTTTTGTTTGCTTGTAGCCCTTGTCTGCACTCAGCCGAGTGATCCCAGCAGCCTGACGCTTTCTATTTTGTACTTCAGTCATGATTCCTGCACAAAGTTTCACGAGATGTAGACAATTCAAGCATCATTGCAGTTCTCACACCATGTCCCTTAAACAACGGCTTCCCCCTCCCCAAATGCCATCTATGTGCTGAACTCTATAGCTTTAGGATCGCAGTGTCATGTATTCCGCTCAGAGCCTCAAACGGGACAGAAGCTGCAATCTCATGCGCCAGAAATGTGGCTGCACCAGCCAACAGCAAGATCTATAGAGGAATAAATAAAAAAAGCAGAAACAATCTTTTACTTCTGTTAATGTCAGACTCTGGGAGGCTGGGACAAGCAAATAAAAGCTGAGGTGTGGAACAAACAAACAGACAGACAAAAAACATTTCAGCAGAAACCATTCCTTAAATATCGCGGATCTCTAGGCTGTAGGTTCTTTGTTAGGAAACTGAATATGTGCCACTTTACATTTCAGAGGCAAGGCAAGCGGCTCCCTCTGGTACACATGGCGGAGCTGCTTTGTGGAGCAGCCCACAACGACAGGGAAAACATGGAGCAGCCGATACCCTTTCAGAGGCGGAGGTCTCAGCCCAGCCCCACAGCTGCCACTCAGTAATGACTGCAGCACATTCCCAATTTGTGTTTCAAGCACCTAGAACCATGCAAGATGCACCGGTCAGAAAGCCTTTCTTTGATTTCCAACGCAGGATCAAAAGTCTGGGCAAGAAAGGAACGGATTCTGGTCCAGAAATTCTCGTGTGAGAAATCTGGAGGAAGTGGCCGCATAAATTGCTGAGGATGGTTTTAGCTCCATCTGTGATTGGCTGCCAACAGCACTCAGTGCTGGGGGAGAAAACAGCTGCAGCCAGAGCAGGGAGCAGCTTCCTTCAAGCTCATTTTGTTAAACCATGAGGTAGGAACATGCTTAGGGACAAGATTGCCAGAGAGAGCTGAGGGTTAAACTTCCTGGCAAGACTTTAAGTAAAGAAAAAAATAGGAGCAAAATAAATAGACTGAACATCAATAGGAGACCACATGCATTTGAGAATCACTGCGAATGGAAAGTGCTGCGGTAGTGGACAAAAAATAAAGAGGGATCCTGAAGTATTATTTAATGTCTACACCATGAGCACCATCCCCAGTTTAAAAGGTCCATAATTAAAAAGATGCAAAAATAAATGTTTAAGCTACGTCTTTCTTACGTAGCATCCAAGAAAGGAAATATTAAGAGCTGAGGGATCTGATCACAGAATCACAGACCATCAGGGATTGGAAGGGACCTTGAAAGATCATCTAGTCCTATCCCCCTGCATAATTGATGGTGGAACTATTAAGAGCTGATCGACTTGATGGTGGATTTTGTAGACACGAAAAACAAGTTAATTATGTAAAGTGAAAATATTGTGTGCCTGACACTACATTGACTAAAATCATGTGGTGTTTATGTAACGTGAACAAAGACTGGCTTGTTCCTTCATGGGTGTTGCCTCTGAACTCACCTGCAAACTACAGCTCAAAGTAATATGAGGCAAACCAGGAAGGGCCAGGTTCTGCCAAGCTTATCATCACTGCTCCTTTCTGTTTGTGCTGATAGAAAAAGTCACATTGACCCCAGAGTTAACCTGGTGAATACAGCTGGTCTCAGGGTAGGAAATAGTGTCTATAAAATTCCTGCATGTGCCACAGTCGTCAGAGCAGATAAATGCTCATGTAGTTTAGCAAGGAGGTAGGGTAACACCATGCAGGCACATCTTATGACATGCTAAAAAAAGACTGTTTGAGACAGAAAAACGAGAGCGTGTGTGTTCGCAAATGACAGAGGAAGAATAGTTGTGAGTACTGAAAAAACCCTGGTGGGTTATCTTACACATTAAATGCTTTAGATAACCAAACAACTGTTCTATCTGCACTGGCCGCAGGGACTAATCTAAAGTAGCAGCCAAAGTCCCAAGGTAAATTGCTATCAAAAGCAGAAATAGCAGCAATGCTGGGTGACCTCGGTGTGCTTGGAAGCCCAAAAGGAAGAGTGGAAGGACAGATGAATGGGCTGTTACTTACTACAGCAGGGAGCGTGCAGCTTGTAAAATGACATCCCTTGCAATACGACATCTCTTGATGTTCTGTAATTGTCCTCAATTGAGGAGTTTCGTACAAGACAGCCCTGTTTACAGATCAAACTCAAATCTTTTAAATCTCCACTTCTAGTAGCCTGATTAAGCACTGAAAACAGAGTGATGTTCCTTCGGCTTTGCAGGATGCCACAGCCCATCAGAAACAATAAAGGTTTTGGGACTTACGGGTAATTCTGCTGGTGGTGAATGAGGCAGAAGAGCACGACTTGTGCTTTCCTGGCTCAGAAGTGCTGGCTGTAGCAAAATATAATGTTTATACATAAAGTAGTCTGAACTCAGAAAACACATGGCTTAGGAATTAGGTGGCAGCATATTTGGAAGGGGCTGCTTTTTCACCCTAACCTTTCCTTAAGCATCACTTTAGTGCCTTCTCTTTTGGCTACTGAAATTTTGGAGGTATGTATTAGCACCCTATACAGGAGGAGGCAGAGGAGGAGGATAAGGAGGAGAAGCAGTGTCACTGCCAGCTACACAGCCCTTTTAGTACCCATTACTGATCATTCCGTGTAGCAGTTTGGCAGGAAGCCAAGTACCTAGCGTTTAACCTGGTTGGACGTCAGGCACTAGTGTGAAGGTACATAATTAACAAAATTACCAGCTAAATTCCAGATTCTTTACTGTTGCTATAAAACCCAGCTCAGAATCCTCTACTGATCACAGGATAAATGCTTAAGCCAGTAAGAACAGCCAAAAACACTTCCTTACGTTTGTTGCTAAATATCTGTCTCCCACCAACATCAATAACTTTGGTTTGCCTCCTTTCCCCTGCTAGATGCTCCAGAAGAAACCTGTCCAGTTCTTTGTAGGTGCTGTGAAACACATGCCCTTGCTCCGCCTGCAGAGCGATTGCTTGTTCCAGCAAACTCAGATTCCCTTTTGTTTTGTCCAGCTCAACTGACACTTCTGTGGTTTCTGACAGGCACTCATTATCATCTTCTTCACTTTCGGGGAAGGGATTCTGAATTCTCTTCTCAAAAGGATCTGGGTGAGACTCCCGTGGTGCTCTGAGCTCCGGTTCTGAGTCACAAAGTGTTTCACAAGGGCCAAATTCTACCTCTTCCTTCTTAATTTCTGGGACATCCAGGATGTTAGGTGGGTTACACTCTACAACATACTTCTGTGTTCCGTGGGGCTTTACGCTAGTTTCTTCAGAGAAGTTTGAGGAGCTGTCCCACTCGTTGTCCATAATTTCAGAGTTACTTTCGTTTTCCTCAGATGAACAGTATTTTGGGTCAGAAATAACAGTCTTTTCCTTTCCTTCAGCCGAGTTAATCACGTAACATTCATCAGTGTCCTCGCTTTCTGCTTTTAAGGATTGAATGCCACTATCATTTAGATTTTCTGCCCCTGGTTGACTGGGTGTATCTTTTGCTGTTTTCCCCATGTTCATCAAGGATTTGGCCACAACATCTTGATAGTTGGAGTAGCTATCTTTTCTTTGACTGGAATTTTCTTGCCCAGCTGTGTGAGGGGTTTCCTCAGATGATTTTGGAGTACTTTCCTCTGCAGGAGAAAAAGCAGGAGAAAAATACATAAGAATAACTGCTTGTAAAAGTGACACGCAGATAGGTACTTACCAATCACCTTTTCTTTACCCAAAGGTATTCTCAAGTGACTTAATTCACACCAAGGCTGTGTTAGAAATTACTACTCATAGCAGGTGGAACAGTCTGTCTAAGATTCCATCTACTTTGTATTACAGCTCCAAAGGTATAGGAGTAATAAATACATTGTCATATTTCACTGATGGCGAGGACATATTATTTTAGAACACATGCACCTTCATATGAACAATCTATATAATAGCTACATATATAGACAAATGTATTTTAAAAGTCCTCTGATTTATTGTCGATTTTCTCCCATCTAAGATTTTGAAATATTTTCTTAAACTAGACCCAGTCACCCCAGATCCCATGGAAGACCCTGATGGTAAAAATCTCAGTGCTTCACAAAGGGCAAGCCCCTGGTCACCGTTGCAATTGTCACATTAAGTGATAGATCAGGTCATGCAAAGGCAAACGGGAATGGTTGTTATGTACAGACTCATAAAGGACTTGTTAAAGACACCACTGAAGTGCATCCCGGCTTTATAAACATCTTTCTTTAGAAGAAAAGCAGCAGCCAGCAGGTAATAGAGGCTGCATGTAGGAGACGTTGTCAGCATGGAAGACAATATTCCTTTTGTATCTCATTTAATTTTTTAATAAACATTTCCTCTGACAAGGACACTCAAAAATACATCTCCATCATCTTCCTTTCTGGTAATTATCTCTCTAAAATCAACACTGGTTTGCCAGGATCAAGTAAATATTGCCATAGTAACTAAAAGCATTTTTGGATGAAGGGAAGAATTTAGTCACAACACTAGCCCCTTCAATAATGCTGATTATAGGGTACATTCTTTTGTTGGGATCTATTCAACATAAACTGAAAAATTTAACATTTTACTTCCTAGAAAGGAGGATGAATAAACAAGCACAGACTATTTCATAAGATGTGCCTGTCCTCTTCTGAATCAGAAGAACTCTGGGTTTAAATAATAAATTAAGCATAGTCTAAAATGCAAATGAAGTTTCTCTCAATAACACAGCGAGCTATTAAGAGAAAGTGTAAAGGGTTATGATAATTTTAAAGTATTATGAACTACAGAAAACAAATAAAAAGCATTTTCAGTGAATATGTCCAATTCATTGAACTATTCTCTCAATCCACTTAACTACCCACATGTGTACAATAATGATTTATAGACATTATACCTAATTATGCATATTTGGGCTGTGTTAGAGTGCCTAACAAAAGCTCTAGAAAGCAACAATTACCTCTGTTGCTTAGCTACATAGTTTAAAATATTCCTATTAAGTGCAGATTATTGTGGAGGGGAAAAGGGGGACAAAAATGCACATGTGCACTACAATGCATTTCACTTTACTGCTGCCAAACTGTTAGCATTTTGGGTCATTTCCAGTTTACATAATTGTTTGGTTCAACTGTTTGTTATATGTTAAAAGAAAATATTGATTAATTCTTATTCTTCTTTAGAAAATTGGACTCCTGCAGGGAGAGGTGGCCTTGTGCACTGTGTGCATAAAGTTGTGTTTAAAAAAAAAATGGTCTGTAAACTTCAGGGGAACTTTTTAGCAGCTGGTCCAGTACCACACACATTGTGTCATTCTGAATAAAGAAGACTGCTGTCTTTTCACGTCTCAACAAGAATGATGATTTGGCTCTATAAACAACTTTAGTCAAATGGGGTTTTGTTATTTGCTCTTCTGTCATTGGGAAAATAACAGAATCCCATCAGTGAGAAGTTCCAGGGTTTTTTTTTAAAAAAAAGATCTCTCACAGAATCACAGAACATTAGGGGTTGAAAAAGACCTCGAAAGATCATCTAGTCCAATCCCCCTGCCACAGCAGGATCACCTAGATCAAGTCGTACAGGAACATGTCCAGGCAGGTTTTAAACCCTTCAAAAGGAAACAAAACAAACACAACTTGATAACACTAACAAGTTTTTTCAGTCATTTTTCTGTGTGAATGATGAAAAATAACGTAAATGCATAAAATCAATTTTTTTCCTTAAATATTCAGCAATTTTTAAATGCAGCATTTAATTTTTTGTTGTTGAACCAGTCTTAATGTTTCAGCTGTCCCAGCTTTGCTTTTCACTTCTACAGGCTGTAAATTTACTTTGTAAATAATCAAAACTCAGCTTAGTTTATAGTCACATCAACCCATGAACTGAAGCATTAACTGATCAACAAGCAAGAATCACAATTATGTGATAAAATGAGTGATGTTATACAAAGAAATCACAAATAAATGCATATACCCGGGCCAGCTGTGTGCTGTAGCTGAACTTCTTCTGTGTGTTTTATGGGATTCATATGGATTAAATTTGGTTGGGCCTTTCTTCTTGTTGTTGCTTGGGGTTTTTAAGGAAATTCTATTTAGAGAGGCAAAGATATAAGTTCCTAATCTCAGTTCATCATAGAATAGCTGCCTGGATATGTTCCTGTGTGACTTGGTCTAGGTGATCCTGCTGTGGCAGCAGGGTGATTGGACTAGATGATCTTTTGAGGTCCCTTCCAATCCCTAATGTTCTGTGATTCTGTGAATCATAGAACAGTTCATGTTGAAGAAAACCTTGAAAGATCATCTGGCCCAACATTTTGTGGGAAAGGGAGCCTAGATGAGTTTATCTAGAATCCTGTCTTTCCGAAATATTTTATAAGAGACTGAGTGGAAAATAAGTTACCTTTAAACTCCCATAGCAAACAGCAACTGATTGGAATATAAGTTGTATAACTCTTTTCATGTTATCTATGATTACTAATTTCCCCGTGCCAGATTACATTGCTTTTGTCTTGACATCCACCATGTACCGAGGATCATAGAATCATAAGGGATTGGAAGGGACCCCAAAAGATCGTCTAGTCCAATCCCCCTGCCACAACAGGATCACTTCACTGAAGAAGTTACACAATCAGAATCACTCTGGTTTGGAAGGGACCACCTGATCATCCAGTTCCAACCCCCCCGCCATGGGCAGGGACACCCCACCCTAGATCAGGCTGGC
>JAOXOE010032890.1:0-10639 GCA_028565055.1 Phoeniculus purpureus
TGGATGTCAGGAAGCCCTTCCTCATGGAAAGGGTGATCAGAGCCTGGACTGGACTGCCCAGGGCAGTGGTGGAGTCCTCATCCCTGGAGATGTTGAAGGACAGCCTGGCTGTGGCCCTCAGTGACCTGGTGTGGCCGCTGGGGTGATGTTCGGTCCTGGGCTGGGCTGGATGAGCTCAGAGGGCTTTTCCAGCCTCAATCATTCTGGGATTCTGTGGAGTCTGAACGTGTGTTTGTCACCACAGTTTGCTATAACTGAGGTCATGACTGCACAGCCAACTATACAAAATGACCGTTGTTAGTCATCATGGTTTGTAGGATAAAGCGGGGATGAAACAGGCCCTTTGAAAAACTGATGTCAACCTTTTTGCAGGGGGCTGTTTGATTATTTGCTGTTATCAAGCTTGAATTTTCATCAAAGTCTTGGAAATGGAAAGTTGTCAGCAAGGTTTACTGGGAGCACTGGGCTTCCCATCAGAAGAAAGATCCCCACAATGGGGTCTTGGTTTGTAATGCTGAGCTCACGGGATTTGACTAAACAGTGATCATCAATTGAATCGAAACTGGAAATGAGACTAAAACTGTGTTTGCTGCCAGGGGTAGTGACTTTGATCAGCCAGCAAACCAACCTCAATATTGACAAGATGCTCCTGCTCACTGCTTTCGTTTGTAAGAGCCTTGTTCCAGCTTCTTGATCTCCTCTTCTTTGTTTGGTGTTTTGAGTTTCAGTTCCAGTGTTGCAAGGAACTAGAAACAGAAAGAGAGACCTACCACAGGATAACACTCTTTAGTGTCCATGGGATGTGCTGAGTCCTGCATTTTGGGTACAGCTCTGAGCTTTGTAAAGTCTGAAGTCAGAGTGACTTCCCAAAATCTACGTTTTTACTATGAAGAAAACCCCAAAAGCAAAAACACCCAACAACCCAATAAACATAAAAAATCCTAAAAGAGAAGAGCAGTTGAAAAGCTGAACAGAAATGCACTGGCCCTGAGACAAAACTCAGTTGGTTCTGGTAGGGCCAAGGGTGCACCTGGGACGTTTTGAAGAACAAGGTGGATGTTTTTAAATGACTTTCAAGTTTATCTTGGATGGGCAGTAAGTGGTTTAGGTGAGGCCAAGCTAGTCCAACAAGGGTGCCCAGTTGCTCTTTTCTGGGCTGTTTCTGTTGGCTCTTTTTGATTATAGGAGACCTCTCCACTCCGTTTTTCCAATCGCAGTGACAAAGAGTCAGGAGAGAGTGATGTGCTGCTGTTTATTGCAGAAAAAATAGGGGCCCCGTGCTCAACATTGGCCGTTTGGCTCTTCTGGAGAAGAATAAAACCCCAGAATAACATTGGATCCTACAACTGGTGACCGCAGAGCTTGTAGAGCCAGCTTCAATCTTTCCCAAACCCTCGAATCCTTTGCGCTCCAGCTTACAACTGCTAAAGCAGAGCCGAGCAGAGGACTCAGAAATATGGGTTTTCTATATTAAACCCGGGCTGGATGTTTTAGTGAACTTGTCTCTTTCCTAATAAATATTTTTCCCCTAAAATGATGGAACTCTCTGTTTCATTTCAACCCGTGTCTTCACCCCCGGCTTCAGGAGGAGCAATGCTTTTTTAATGTGGAAATTTCACGCACAGGTCCTTTCTCTGTCTCCTTTGCGCCAAATCCCATTTTATGTTTCTTCAAGATTTATTTATTGATGTTTTCTTGGCCCACCTGCTGAGTTACACAACTACATCTCGCAGATGGGATGTAAGCAGCAGTTTCAAAAACCTTTTGGAGAAGGGACTGGAAGCAGCCAAAGACGTTTTATCAGTATCACGCTGATTTATTTAGCACATACGGTGATTTACTACAGCGTTTGTTTTCTGCTTGAAGAATTTGCTTCTTTTTGTTTGTTTTGGGGTTTTTTTACTCTTCCTTTATATTTTGGGTCCCTTCTGAAAAGTCGACACATAGAACCACTATTGTTTTCTATTCTAATCTTTTTTCGGCTTTACATCATAAATCGTCTCTAATAAATCAAAACTTTCAGTGGAAACATGAGAAGGAAACTTTTCCTTTTTCTTTCCAACGACTCCTGGCCATATGGCACCGTAAACGGTTCTTCTTACTACTATTATTCTGTTTTCTGCTTCTGTTTGATTTCTAATTAAGAAACTAATGGAATGAGAGGAACAAAAATCTATACATCTTCATAGAATCCTAGCATGTCCAGGGTTGGAAGGGACCTTAGAGATCATCCAGTTTCAACCCCCACTGCAGAGGCAGGGTCATCTTCACTAGATCAGGTTACTCAGGGTCCCATCCAGCCTGGCCTTCAAGACTGCCAGGGAAGGGGCAGCCACCATTTCCTTGGCCAACCTGGTCCAGCATCT
Organism: Phoeniculus purpureus; assembly: GCA_028565055.1. Lineage (NCBI taxonomy): Eukaryota > Metazoa > Chordata > Aves > Bucerotiformes > Phoeniculidae > Phoeniculus > Phoeniculus purpureus. The sequence continues at coordinate 2,367 of JAOXOE010032890.1, forward strand.
CCCCATCCTCACAGGAAAGAATTTGTTCCTCATGTCCAACCTCAATCTCCTCTCTTTAGGTCTGGAACCCTTTCCCCCTTTCCCCTTGTCCTATCACTACCACCTGTGTCAAAAGCCCTCCCCCAGCTTTCTGGTAGCCCCCTTCCTTCAGAGATTGGAAAGCTCCTCTAAGTTCACCTGGGAGCCTGCTCTTCTCCAGGCTGAACAACACTAACTTGCTCAGCCTGTCCTCATAGGGGAGGTGCTTCAGCCCTCTTAGCATTGTAGTTGCTCTCCTCTGGACCCAGTCCAGGAGCTCTATGTCCTTCTGATGTTGGGAACTCCAGAACTGGACCCAGTACTCCAGGTGAGTTCTCACAAGTGCAGGATAGAGAGGGAGAATCATCTCCCTCAACTGACTGTCAGTGCTTCTTTTGCTGCAGCCCAGGAAATGGTTGGTTTTGTGGGCTGCCAGTGCACACTGATGGATCGTGTTCAACTTCTGCTCCACCCTCTCCTACCAAGTCCTTCGTCGTTCTCTTCAGGGCTGTCGTCAATTCTTTCTCCTCCCAGTCTGTATTTGTGCATGGGATTGCCTCGATCCAGGCTGATCTTGGATCCTTTATTACTTCTAGAGCCAAACTTCCTTGATGTTTCTGACAAATCCCAATGGTGTTTTTCCTAATCTGTGCTGAGGTTCCAGTTTGTAGCTCAAGTTGGAAGTGCTGAGGTGGCAGAAGTCATCGGGACTTTAACTCTCCAAACATTTCCAGTAAAATCTTGACAGCCTGGAAGGTTAAGAAATGGATGTTTGGTAATGTGTCTAATTACTGTGTTCATACCTGTGTCATCCATCAGTGTGGATGGACTGGTTGTTAAGCTTTATTGTTCAAGATGATGTTGCCCTGAGCGTTTTTGGGGTTGGAGCATTCCTTTTTTACTGCTGGGGCCTGGCCCCACCAGCCACTGCTGAGATGTTGAACAAAAGAGATGCTCCTCGAAGAACTTCCATTTCAACAGTGTTCCTTGATTTAGATCCTCTTATATTCCTGAGCCCACCCTGTAATGAGGGATGTGGGGTCAGATGGGAAATCAAACCTCCCACGTAAATGATTTGTGAAGGGAGTGGCAGAGGCAGAATGGACCTGCAGAGCTCTTCACTTCTCTAGTGCCAAAACCATGGGAGCATCTTCCTCTCTCTGTGAGGGAAAAGCTGCTAGTTTGCATCACCCGATTTCAAGATTTTCAAGGAGCAGATTTTTCAAGGCAGTGACTATCAGGATTTTAGAAATTATGTTGTTGCAAGGGATTTGGTACCTCAGATCTGCATGTGGAGAACCAGACCTTTCTCCCAGGCATGCAGCATTTCATAGTCTCTGCTGCAAAGACTTTAGAACCCTCTCAGACATCCACTTGTCATTTTTACAGGGATCCAGCAATCTGCAGGGAAGACCATTCCAAGCTCTACAAGTACAGTTCTGGTCTCTTTTCCAATTGATAAATTCATCATGGGCAGCTCCCATCCTATCCATTCCCAAAGATATAAACAGAGTTCAGACTATTCTGGGTTTGAATCACAACCAGAGTAGCAAAGTCCTGAAATCCAGCGCATTATCTCACGTTAAATACACCACTGGTCTATATGATTAATATGCTTTCTACTTAATTGAAGTGTGACACACAGAGCAAAAAATGTTAATTGAATTTTATAGCCCCTGAAAGTTGCCAGGTCCTTGGGAGATAATTTTGCTGAGGGGATAACTTATCTTTTCAAGCTTGATTTCTTGTTGGGCTTGGAAGCAGTGAGAGAGCATTAGTTTGCAGAGAGAAGACATTTATTTATTGGCTTTGGCTCCTTGTTGCTAATGGATGTTTTATTTTTCAGAAAACACCCCTAACCTGGCACTTCAGTGCAGTTTGTGTAAAAACCTCACGAAAGAAAAAACCCAACCCCAAAACCCAACAAACCTGTTCACCAAACCTTTGAACTTGAGCCTTATCACAGATTTAATCTGTGTTTGAAATGAAGTCTGACTCCTGACCTCTTTCCCAGTCAAACATCCTACCACCTGCCTGACTTCTCTTCTGCAATACTTTGATGTTTCCCTGTCTCTTAGGCTGCCCCTGATAATTGCAGTCATCCCTTCAGGCTAAAGCTGCCCTAAGCTCGTGTGACCAATTAAGACAGGAAAAGAGCTGATGAGAGCGATTGTGATTGTAATGACTATTACAAACCATTACCCATTGATTTTGAGGTTATTATGTGGGTTTCTTTCACATAGGCAGTATTGATCATCAGATACAAATGAAGACATTTGTAAGGTAATTGCTTCTACTACGAGCTCACAATAGATTTAAGATCTAGTAGGACAACAGCTGTGATACTCAGTAAACACATTATGCTGATGTAGAGACAGCAGTTCTGCTCCACAAGTCTCTGCACTCTCCAGCAAGATTAAAGACACCTACTTGGCAAAACCTTTGCTCATCCGTGGTGCCTGGAAGATCCCATCATGCAGGTCTCTGCCTGCTGTTGTATGTCACCAGCCTGAACCTCTCCTGTCAGGTAGAGCCCTATAAATCACAGAATCACAGAACATTAGGGGTTGAAAAGGACCTCAAAAGATCATCCAGTCCAATCACCCCACCACAGCAGGATCCCTTAGATCCAGTTGCACAGGATCATGTCCAGGTGGGTTTTAAAACTCTCCAGAGAAGACTCCACCCTGGGCAGCCAGTTCCAGGGCTCCATCACCCTCACTGAGAAGATGACGTTCCTTCTCATATTGATGAGGAACCTCCTCTGTTCCAGCTCACACCCACTGCTCCTATCATTGGATGCCACTGAGCAGAGCCTGCCTCCATCTTCCTGATACCTGCCCTTTCCATATTTATCAACATTGATGAGGTCACCCCTCAGTCTCCTTCTTTCCAAGCTCAAGAGACCCAGCTCCCTCAGCCTTTCCTCATCAGGGAGATGCTCCACTCCTTTCATCATATTTGTGGCTCTGCACTGGACTCTCTCAAGCACATTTATTTAAAATAAAAGGGAATTTGATGCTTTGAAGGCCAGCAGGTCTGTTTATCCCCTCCATGCTGTTGGGGTGAGTAGTGTCTGCACCAGCCTGTTCTGTGCATTGGGGTAATAAATCTGTAATAGAGGGGTGTGTGTCCTCTATACCACAAGCTCTTGAGATGTAACATTACTTGATTTCTAGTGGATTGGTTATGTTTTGGTCCTTCACCACCAAGGGAAAAAATAAATGTGATTGATAAGAAAAGTTCATCACTTCTCATCTAGTGAATCCCTGTTTTCATGTGCAGCAAAAGGCAGAAGTCCAAGCAAGACCCACAGAGTCCCTGGCTGGCAGCTTTATTAGAGGAGCTATTGGCATTCTTATTAAAGGACCTGCTAGATTTTCTTATTAGTGAAGTGACTAGTCCTGCAGCAAAACTGCAGCCTATTTTGTGTCTTGTCAGGCTTTCAGCCTTAGTGTTCGTCATCGGCATGATTCAAGGTCAATTGAATTAAATAAAGCTGGTAGTCAATTTGGAACAGATCTTCTGATACAGAATATGGGATAAAAAAAAGAGAAAATGAAAAATAAAATAAGATTAAAAGGACAACAAGGTATTTCCAGCTGTTCTGCAAAATGTCTCTGGTTTCTCCACACTCCACCGCACTCCCCAGGCTCTGGGGAGGGGTGGAGGTAACCCTTGGACTATTTTGCATAAGGTCCAGGCCAACACCCGAGATCATGGTTGTCAACAAAGCAGCAATCTCAAGTCCTAGCACTGCCTCAACCAGAAAAACTGCCTTAACCACCCATGAAATCTGTGGTGCAGACCCAGCCGCGTGCCGTATTTGCCTTCGTAAGCTTCCTTCGCGATAAAGCGCCCAGCTGGCAGACGACTGCGTGCCAAAGCCTGTGGTTTTAAACTACGCTAGCCTCGTCCCCATTAGGAAGAAATATTGCTCCTTATAATCCCCATCACAGTCCTGCATAACTGTGAACAATCTGCCAGAGTCTCCAGAGAGAAATCCCGGAACGTGGGGCTGCTCCTGACTCGCAAAAGCATCGCATTAGGGCCCCACATATATCCCGTCTATTTCATGCAGGAATCACAGCAAGTGCTTCAACAAGAAATCCTCTCCTTTTCATCGCAGAACATTTGTGTCTTGATTTGTTAAATTTTGTTTGCTGTGCATTTGTTGATGCTTCCACAGGAGAAAGAGGAGGAAGAACACCCACAGCCTGAGTGGAGAATTGCTAATGCTGGTTGGGAATTGAGACCTGGGAATGAGAAATGACTGAGCAGTAAGTGAAACCTCATGTAGGAACACGACCTACAGCACAGACCCCTATTTTCCCAAATTGGTCATCAGCAAAACTCTGCCTACAAGATGGTGGAAAAGGTTTGGTAAGAAGTCCAACGCTCTTGGATCTGAGTTTCAGAGCAGGGTCACTGAATCCTAGAATGATTGAGACTGGAAAAGCCCTCGGAGCTCGTCCAGCCCAGGACCTAATATGACCACAATCAGACAGATCACAGAACTAAGGGCCACAGGCAGTCTGTCCTTCAATACCTCCAGGGATGGGGACTCCACCACTGCCCTGAGCAGTCCAGTCCAGGCTCTGATCACCCTTTCCATGAGGAAAGGCTTCCTAACATCCAACCTAACCCTTCCCTGGCAGCTTCAGACCCTGTCCTCTCATTCTGCTGCTGGTTGCCTGGGAGAAGAGCCAGACCCCCACCTGACTACAACCTCCCTTCAGGGAGTTGTAGAGAGGCAGAAGGTCCCCTTTGAGTCTCCTCTTCTCCAGGAAGCCTGTGGCTCCTATTTTTGAGTTCATGAATAATGTTGACTGCGTGCTGCTAACCTGCCTCCACTGAGCAATTGTCTGGTGCACCATGCAAGAACAGAATGTACAGTGCTAATTAGCTGCTTTGCCCATCTACTCCAAATGTTTTGCACATGCCAGCAAATGCAAAAACACAATTAGGCTGCATTTAGTGTAAGAGCAAAGGAAGACAAACTACAACTATTATCAGCCAGAACAAAAATCTTCATGATCTTCATCCATATCGAGCTCTAATTAAGTTTGGGAAATGTGCAAATCAGCTCAGCTGATTATTTAAGGGTTTGGGAAACAGTCCCAGGTTAGATGTTGTGACAGTCGGTATTGGGAGGGCGTGGGTGACTGCGCTTTGGTGACTACTGTTACTATGAGCTACACTCGTGTATTTTTAATTGTATAAAACACATACTATAAAAAATCTCATAGGCTAACTGTGACAGTGACTAGCTTTAGGAAGTTGTGTTAACGGGAATTGGAAATGGAGTCTCAGGAGATCTCCACTTCACATGGACAGCATTAAATGTCAGCTGTATCAGATGGGATGTGCTGTTGTCTTTCTGCCTACATGTAGGAAGGAAACAAAATTCAGCTCACTGTCAGCTCTATGTGAGGCACAGGGGAAAGAAAAATGCATTTTCATACAGTCATAGAATCTTTGGGTTGGAAGCGACCTCCAAAAGGCATCCAGTCCAACCCCCCAAAAACAGGGCCATCACTCACCAGACCAGATTGCCCAGAGTCCCATCCAGCCTGACCTTGAATGGCTCCAGAGATGGGGCCTCCAGCACCTCTCTGGGCAGTCTGTTCCAGTGATCCCCCACCCTCAGATTCCAGAACTTTTTCCTGATGTCTGACATAAATCTGCACTTTTTCAGCTTCAAACTATGACCCCCTCATCCTTCTGTTCCCCACCCATGTGAACAGCCTTCCCCAGCCTTCTGCCAGCTCCTTTCAGGGACTGGAAGGCTGCTATAAGGTCTCCCTCCAGAGCCTTCTCCTCTTCAGGCTGAACAATTCCTGTCTTTTGTTGATTCCACATCTAGACATACTGCCCTTCTCAGTGTTGGCAAAAATCATTTGGCAGTAAAACAGTGACCACTTGCCCTCTCAACAAGGTTGTCAATGATTACCTTTAGAGCAAATTCATACCTACAACAATATTATTCAAATATATTTAAATATCATGAACATTAGTATTACTATACTCGTCACACTTAAATGTAATAAAAATTGTAGGTATATTAGTTGTAATTTATTCTATTTTATTATTATACAGTTATTATATTAATAATATATATTTAAACTTTGTTTTTATTTAAATAAATCTTAGCTTTATTAGCATTTCATCTCTTCCCCCTCTTTCACCTCTTCTCCTGAAGTTTGATTCCTGGCTATTTTACTTTCCACAGTGGTTCCTTCCCCACACCTCTCCAAATCCAAGGAGGCTTCAGCAGAGCAAAGCGGAGAGAAGCAGCTGAGAGCTAATGACGGTCTGCACTGATAGCAGACCCTGGAGCTTCTGCTCATTAACTGTGGCTGCAAGTTCTAGAGGGCTAATTAAAGCCAAACGTATTCTTCTCATCTTACAGGTACTCTGTGGCTGTGGGCTCTGAGACACCAAGCAAGACTTGTATGTCCCTCATCCTTTCACTCCGTGTCAAAGCAATAAAGTTCCATCTTTCTCAAGGAGTCGCTGGGTGTTAATTAGCTCTGGGGCCTCAGAAAAAAAGGAATAAAGAGCAGCCAGGGGTTTCTATGGTTTCTTGCTCACTCTCCAGGAAGAAGCCCTAAAGGAGTCTGTCATTAGATGTTGCTGTGATGTCTGTTCATGTGTTGTGGCTGTTCCAGGGATGGGCTTTGCATTTAACATGAGTGGATGCTTCTGCTTCAGTAGGGGTTTGGGCAAATTGATTTCCTCACTCCAGAGCCAGGGCTCTTCATAACATCCATCCTCAAAGCAGAGGGCAACAGGGTGCAATATTTGTCCTTCTCACGTCTTTGTTAGTACGGTTCAAACGCGAATACCTTCCATCCTGGACCAGGAGAGCTGGATTATTACATCACTATAAACCAGCAATAAAGCAGAGTAAATAACCCAGTGTCAGGTGAAAGTGCACAGAGCTGAACAAGCTGCAGATCCTAATGTCCCAACCTCGATTAGGTTCCCAGTGTCCTAAGGGGGTGAGGAGAGGGAAGCGTGTCCTCAGTTCCCTGACAGCCTCAGCTCTACGTGCTCAAGCACTCAGGCACTTTCTAATAAAGGGCTTTGGGAAACTAGACATGGATTTGGCCAACCCAGATACCCACTTTTTATTTATTTTCTATATTATTTTACTGTTCCATTTACTGTAAAGGAAGGAAGTGGTGAGAAAGCCGAGTTACGTGCCCAGCCACAGCGTCCCTGCAGTTTCCAATATCCCCACACTCCCAAGGACACTCATGTTCTTGGCAGGCTGATACCAGTAGCAGGCTCACCTAAAAGTGCTTATGGCTGTGTCCAGCCCTTTGCACGGCAGAGAACATCTTGTTTGTGGATATTCCAACCTCCTTTAATTCCATTTCCGACGGTTAAATTACCTGGTGAACTCCCGTTAACTGTGTAATCATAGTCAATTCCTTGATTGTTTGGGGTGGTTGAATCCAAAGCTTTGGGGCTCTTTTGGGTCGTGTGTGCCAGACCTCAGAGTGACCTGAGCTAACAATCCCTTGTTCCTCTTTCATGTAGTTAACTTTCCAGGATCAGTCTCTGTCCAAAAACAATATTAGCTTTGGCCCCGTACCCTGCTCCCTTTCACGCTGGTGTAAGTCTGGAGCTGCGAGGATAAGAACAGGGCTCTCTGTCTGTGAAACACTTTCATCCATGGTGGGTCCTTTTCTTCACCTCCACTGGGGAATATGGAGTGTTTGACAGGAAGGGAACCCAGTGACCAGTGCCAACGACTGGTGCAGCCCCCATCAGGACTAGATAAACTTTTTGGCTTCTATCAGGAATAGTGTGGCCAGCAGGACTGGGGACGACACTATCACCCTGCGCTGGGCCCTGGGGAGGCCTCCCCTCGAGTGCTGGGGGCAGCGCTGGGCCTCTCACTTCAAGAAAGAGATTGAGGGGCCGGAGCGGGTCCAAGAGGAACAACGAGGCTGGTGAAGGGACTGGAGGGAAAGGCTGATGAGGAGAGGCTGAGGGAGCTGGGGGTGTTTAGACTGCAGAAGAGGAGACTCAGGGGGGACCTTCTGCCTCTCTCCAGCTCCCTCAAGGGAGGTTGTATTTGGGAACCATCGGGCTCTTCTCCCAGGCAACCAGTGCCAGGATGGGAGGGCAGGGCCTGAAGCTGCCAGGAGAGGGTTAGGTTAGGTTTGTTAAGAAGCCCTTCCTCATGGAAAGGGTGATCAGAGCCTGGACTGGACTGCCCAGGGCAGTGGTGGAGTCCCCAT
>JAOXOE010032891.1:0-10639 GCA_028565055.1 Phoeniculus purpureus
ACCCCTCAGTCTCCTTTTCTCCAAGCTCAAGAGACCCAGCTCCCTCAGCCTTTCCTCATAAGGGAGGTGTTCTACTCTCCTCATCATCCTCATTGCTCTACACTGGACTCCCTCCAGCAGCTCTGTGTCCCTCTTGAACTGAAGGGCCCAGAACCTAGCCCTACCATCATCACTAAACCATGGCCCCCAACACAACACCTACCCATGGTGCTCCCATGGCCCAGGCATGTTGTGAGTACCGCAAATGGCTTTGCTGACATCCAGCATCCAGAGGTTAAAACAAGAGATGGTCTTCACGCTCAGCATTTCATAGGAAGCACTCAGTTTTTGGGAAAACTATCTGACCCCAAGTATTTCACTGAACCCTGTTTGTCTGCCCTGCTGGAATGGCCTTGCCTTGCACCCAACAGAACATAAGCCACACCAGGCTGAGAACTGTGGCAGCTGCATTATGCTGGCTCACCCAGCTCTCCACCCTAAACATGAGCTCCCCACACTGCAGCCCCACTGCTGGGTTTGGTTCCAAGACCCTTTGTGCCAACACCATCTTGTAATCTGGAGGTTACCAGTAGCTGGTGCCAGGGGCTGGGAAGGGGTGGAGGCAGCCCATCCCAGACTACCAGCCTAGATCTGTGATAAAGCCTGGGCTTTGGCGGGGTCGGGGGGGGAAGTGGTTTGCATGAAGACCCAGGAGGGAACTCCCGTTCTACTGAAACAGCAAATCTTTCCCACACAGCATCCCAGTGATCCTGCCCACACACAGTGCTGGTCTCTTGCAGCCTCAGACCTGGAGGGATCAGCCTTCCTCTGTCTCTTCAGACCTCCAGAAGTTTTCCTCCCCCACTTTTGGCAGCCTTCCTGAAACACAGCTCTTTCACAGCACTGCAACAGCTCCTCTTGCCCTGCTCCTCCTTCAGCAGGGCTTGATACCAGACATCAGTGCGCGGATCCCTTTGCAGGAGGAACAGGCAGAGTAATTAATTCCTATCTCTGCTTGCAGGGATCCCAGCTCCAAAGGGAGATGAGACGGTTGAGCTGAGCAGACAGCAACAGCCTACACGACTGAGGGCAGGTACTGCACCAGTGGGTGCACCCAGGGATAATTAGAGCCCCCTTCCACACTCTGTGTGTCTCAGCCAGACTGCACAGCCTCAGCCCTACTTCTGTGAAAGCAACTAGCCTCTTCCCTTTCATCCATCCTGCTTCTTCCATCTTTAAAAGCCAAGGCTCCCCCTTAAGCATACAACACCCCAAGGACATCTGTGAGGGATTTGCAGATGCCTGTAATTGCGCATAAAATCTTGTAAATGTTGGTTTCGTTACTGGAAGGCAATTTACTGTATGAAAACCATGGTGTGAAACTGAAAAACAGGCATCCTGCATCAGGCAAGGAAGAAAACAATCAAGTTTCATACTCAGCTGCTCCTGGAGAGGGTTTTCGCTCTTCAGAGAGTTGCGCATAACAAGGGCAGTGTAGAGTCTGGCATCTGAGCAAGAACAACCCCACGAACCAGCATAGGTTGGGGAATGACCTGTTGGAGAGCAGTGTAGGAGAAAGGGACCTGGGGGTCCTGGTGAACAGCAGGATGACCATGAGCCAGCAATTGCTTTTGTGGCCAAGAGCATCTTGGGGTGGGAAGTGGGGTGGTTAGTAGATTGAGAGAGGTTCTCTCCCTCCTCTGCTCTCCCCTGACAAGACTGCATCTGGAATACGGTGTCCAGTTCTGGGGGCCCCAGTTCAAGAAAGACACAGAACAGCTGGAGAGAATTTAGTGCAGCGCCACAGAGATGATGAAGGCAGTGGAGCACCTCCCTTATGAGGAAAGGCTGGGGGAGACCGGTCTCTTTAGCTTGGAAAAAAAGAGACTGAGGGGTGACTTCATTAATGTTTGTAAATATGGAAAGAGAGGATATCAGGAGGATGGAGCCAGGCTCTTCTCAGTGTCATCTAGTGATAGGACAAGGGGCAATGGGTGTAAGCCAGAACATAGGAGTTTCCACATCAATATGAGAAGGAACGTCTTCATGGTGAGTGTAATGGAGCGCTAGAACAGGCTTCCCAGGGAGGTTGTGGAGTCTCCTTCTCTGGAGGCATTTAAAACCCACCGGGATATGTTCCTGTGTGACTTGATGTAGTCGATTCTGCTGTGGCAGGGGAATTGGACTAGATGATCTTTACATGTCCCTTCCAATGATTCTCTGATTCTGTAGTTCCAATTAATTGTAATTTGTAACATGCACAAATTGTGATTCACAGTAGGGAGGAGAAATATAACAGCAAGAAACATCAGTGAAGACCTAACACATTATCTCATATTCTCTCTTGTATAAGTTCTGCCACCCGTAGAAAACAAACTTTTCAATGAAGTGATGACAGAAGCAGGAATGGAATGAAACAGTGATGGCAAGCCATGAGGCTGTTCAAAGAGAAAAGATGTGCTACATCTCATCCAGCAGTTTATAGAATCAGAAAGAGGCATCTTGTCCAGCTTATGAACTGGCCCTGCCTAATTCCAGAAGAGAACAGTTCTGTGGCGCAACAAAACATCATGTTTCTGTGGTCTGTGCCTGTTGCACACTAATCACACAACCCCATGTAGGTCTTGGAAGACTCTGGACAGTCTTGAATATCATCAGTATATTTCATTGACCTGCCAGGAAATACCTAAGACACACCAAACAGCAAATCCCCACATTCCAAAAGATACTGGTCTTAACTAGCTTTGGAAAACTTTCTTATCTGTAAGTAGAGTAAAGGTATATCAAAATGCTACTATCGGTATTGTAAAGCTATTCCTTCAAAATGAGGAAATATCATCACTTAAGTCTCAATGAACTATAATTTTTTTAAAAAACAAGGAAAATCTGCCTATTTTTCAGCATGGAGTTGGCATATGCTGGGGGCATATAAATTCTGCAGTCAGTGAGACTATTTTCTTCCGTATTTGTGGAAGAAGTTATAATTTCCAGTCCTTTCCTTTAGTTTTGACGCATGAATAGATAGATAGTTCAGGCAGCCAAATGCTGTACTAGGCTAATTTAAATTTAAATACATCTAAAGCTTTTCACAGGGACTCATCAAAAGCCGTGTTCCTCACTTGCTGCTTCATTACAAGTAAACAAAAGTCGTGCATTGAATACATAAAATGCCATATAAATTAAAAACAAGTAAGATGCAAGATGAATTACAGACCTTTAACTGTGCTATTGGAAACTGCCATGGAAATGTCAATGAGGAAAATTAAAAATCTATCTTGAACCACAAGTAAACTGGTAATAATTAACAGGATCTGAGGCTGAATGAAAGTTAAATGATTAGCAAAACGAATACCAACACTTTACACACTAAAGAAGGCAAACACAGTAGAGAATTGTGGTGTGATCCTATGACAGGAGATTATCTGAGTGTGAACATGAATAACTTCCTGACAAATCTTAATCCAAATGACTCAAATTTTCAGCAACTGACTTCATAATCCTGAATTATTTCTGATCTCCTTTCAAAATCTTACAAATTAATAATTTTATATTTAGTCTAATCGTGCAAGTGTTACAGAACGACAAGGGTGATGTCATTCAACAACTCTGAAATGCACGAAGTCCACATTTTCTTGCTTTCAAATAATTTTCTACGAGCACTTTCATTTACCTCCTACTCCAGCATTCTTTCCACACGCATTTATCTCTAATGTGAAAGCCTGTCAAATTCTTTTTTGAAATGCAAGTACACTACATCGTCTAAATTTTTCTTATCTTTGTTACTGCTGATATCTTCAAAGAACTCAGAGATTAGTTCAGCATGACCTCTTCTGCCTGAATTAATGCTGGATATCTTTTATCAAGCTGTTTCCCTAGGTGTATTCTTCCATATCTTTTAAAACAGATTTGCAAAGATTTTCACAAAATAGGGCCTTCAAGATATTGTTTCTTCATTTTTCTCTCCCTTCAGACAACTGTTGTGCCACCCAAGAAACCTCAGGCATTGTATCAAACATTTAATGAATCCTCCTAACAAAAGAGAGAGTTGGGCAGGAGTTATTTCATCAATGGATACTTTATGTGTGTTTAATTAAGTGTATATCTATTCTCCCTGTACTACATCTTAGCTCACTGCACAGACTTTCTATACTTATTTCCTGCATCTTTTGCTGGCACTGCACAGTCTGACGTGATAACTAAGTTGGCCCAAGCTCTCTGGCACATTTTCTCCACGTTCACTTTTTAAGTAGCCAAAACTACGTGAGTTACTATTAGGACTGAAAAGAAAATTATAGTGACACCTGAAATTTTTACAACTTTTCTCACGAGCGTATTTCAGTACAATTATACAGGACAGCCAGTAATTTTCAGCTGTTACTAGCAATGATTTCAGGGCAAGAATGGCTTTACACACATCCCAGCACACAGCATTGACACCGCACACAAGTGGAGCAAGTAGGTAAATAGGAGCACGGGTAGTTGACGGGAGCAAGACTACCGATCCAAGAGAGGAGAGAGAGCAAGCTCATATGGAAAGTCAAACCACAGCAATCAATCTGGTTGTTGTTATAAACAGCTACACTTTTAATTTTTCTCTTAAATGGTGTGATTGTTCATTTGGTGGTTTTAGTCCTTTGCCACTCAAAACAAACTCTTAATTGCAACAAATCCTTATTTACCCTCCATTAATAAGAAACCACCCCAGACCACATCTTGCATGTTATGAATATACAGTCAGGATTCTGTGTCGTGAGTTTTCTCCTTTTCTCATACTCTCCGTCGAACCAGAAAATCTGTCATGGTTGCTGTCATCAGTTTGCTATTCACTATGCTATGCACTATTTCATTCTTTATGCTTATTCTACAACTTTAACACTAAGTAATAGTTCTCAGCCATTTGCCTTATTTCTTTGTCTTTTAATATTCTCAATGTGTTCTTAATTCTACTAAGCCATGATTTTTTCTGTTAGTTTCTGATATATTTTTGGTTTTCAATAGAACACCAAGTATGGATTACCCAATGCTTACAAACATCACTTTACCTTCCAGTATGGATCTTTCAAACATTTCTGAGCTTTCCTCATCTCATTCCACAGTCTTTATGTCTGTTTTACTGAACTACTGCCGCTTACAGAACTCATCTTTGCTAGAGTAAATTCTAGGAGCTCTCAAGGATGGACTGCATGTACCACACTTGACTCATAGCCAATTCTTTTCTTAAGTCTAGTGTAGCCTTAAGACTAGTGTAGCTTTTGACTTTATTGATCGTTCAGCATTCTGCATCTGAGACTGAAATTGCACTTGTAGCTTCGGTTATCCTGTCATGATGTCTGGTTCCTATTTTTGAAAAGGAATTTCCCTGCACATGAGGAAGCTGCTTCTGGCCTTTTATGCTCCTCTGTTCTGCTTGTGCTAGAGCATTCTGCCAGCTTTGATTAGTACAGCGTGAGGACAGGACACTACTCATTGGCATCACTGGAAGTGAGTCCCACACCAATGCCTGCTTATTTTCCCCTCATACTGTACTCTACTATCTTTCTCTTCTCTCACTAGCTTTTCATTACATCACTTCATTTGTGTACCTCTGTCTTTTAATGCTCTATTTCCTTCTTATCTATTTCAGAACCATAAAACACTCTTTCCAGCTCTGGCATCCAGCCCAAGAGGATGCTACACAGCATCCAACACTGCAACCAGCAGCCAGCACTGCAATACACAGAGGTAACTGCGAGTCACATCGTGGGGTTCACTCAGGACATCTCACACAGAAGCAGAAGAGGCTGACAGTGCCCTTGCATGGCCTCTTGGGCAGCGTATTCTTGGTACCAGCTAGACCCTGCTGTGTGTACCAAGAAGCTCCTACTAATCTGTTTTGCTCATAAGATCATTTGTTGCTTGTCTTTGTAATTCTGCTGAGTTTGACTGTCACAAATACTTAATCTTCTGTGACAACTGTTCAATGTTTGATACCACTGTTCTTTTCCTGCTTTTGCTTCCTGTCAGATTTTCCTGTTACACTTGTAATTACCTACTTGAATGAATTTGTTATTTACAAAGTACAATGGTCTGATTTAAATGAGTAAATCACCACAAAATCTGGAGATGGAATATACTGAAACCTTGGTTTTATAGTAAGTATTGTTGCAATAGTTGCTGATTACATTTATATTTTATAGTATTGAAAAGTAAGTATACTAACCTCATAATAGCACCTAATCCTTATGAATGGAAGTATTGTTTTATTTTTCCAATTAACTTTAAATACTTAAATTAATCTATTATGGGCAATTAGTCTGAATATAATGAAGTGTGATAGTTGCAAGAAAAATAGGTCTCTAAACATTTTACTCTCTTGTTTGGAAAGCAACTACTATAGCAATTCTTGCCATCGCTTGCCTTTTATTCAGGGGCAAACTTGTATCTATATATAGAGTCATCTTGTGTCACCTTCCCCCACAAACAGTAGATAGACCTTTACCAAATTTCAGTGCTGACACAGGGTTAATATCATCAGCAAAATGTTTTTTTTTTTTGAATAGATCAAATAGTTTTTCCTAGGTTGGCATCTTGCAAAGAAACAGCTGAGCTACCACACTTACGGTCTAGAGAAATCCCAAAATCGGATCCCCACCAGGGACAGCTTGATTAACTGAACAGTCTTGTACTCTGATTTCAATGGCAACATTAGCCTTCAGCGCAGCAGAAATGTCAAAATTGTTAAAAAACCAGCCTCCCTATCTGAAGTGTCAATGGCATTTCCTTCACTGGTACTTTTTTTTTCTTTTTTTTCAGTAATTTAAAATATGGAAAAAACAAAACAAATACAACCAAAACATACAGCATAAGACATGTGAATAAAAATTAAGAAATCTATTCCAGATTCCATAGTATTTTTTTGTACTTATATGAGAAACAAGATCACAGAAAAATAAATCTTTTTTTAAAAAGGCAAAAAATTACTCCTCAATTTCCCTTCTTTTTGAGGCTTCAAAGTCATTTTGTATGGACAGAAACAACCTGGAAATCAGATAAGGCTTTTCTGGTTAAAACTCACAGCTAAACTGTCATCCTTAATAAGATCTGCTGTTCTTCTGGTAATTTATTACATTCAAAATGTGAACTTCCTAATGTACTCACTGTATAAAAATAAGTGTTGATTTATTTATTTGTCTTGTACAGGCATGTGTGGATTTGGTTGAATCCCCAAAAGACTGTGAATTATGCATGTAAAAAACACAAGAAAAAGAAGATATCCTTGTACCGAGTATCTACATACACAATAAAACTCAAACCGAAACAAAACACCAAAGCAAAAAGCCCTACACATCTGACTTATCCCTCCCCTGCCACTTGCTGGGGAATAAAAAGATTTTCACTTCTGTCTCAAGCAATGTTGTCACTCGGCTTCTAAAATCTAAAGACAAACTCATGTTTATTTGAAGTTCTAAGGAATTATTTAAATTGCCCCTCTTTTGCATTCTACATCTTTCAAACACTTTCACGCCTAAATACAGATTGCTGTATACAAAGGATGTTCTTACCTCTTGTTCATGGGTGCTTTAATTTAAATTAATTTACTCCATTTTCAAACCCTTTCTCTATACTTTTTTATTCTCTTCAAAAGAGTTGACTTCCTTTGGTGGGCTACCGTTAAGATATATTTCCTTTTCACGTTAAAGTAGCTATATATGAATACAACTACCAAATACAGAAATGAAAAAGGAAAGGACAAAATAAAAGGCCATCAATATATTGATTAAGAACTAAATGAGCAATTCACTCCATTTTTAGTAACAACAATGGCTTAGGAAGGACCAAAAGAAGAATGTTGAATGGAACAAGGAGCAATGACTAAATTGGGAAAAAACATAAAGAAAATATCACAGAGCTTGCCAGGTTCAAATCACAAGACAGTGTAACCTCACAGCTGAATACTAAATGAACACACGGCTAGCATAACATTCCTCTATGACAAGTAGCAGCAAGTGATACAAGCACCATAACTAGGATTCAGAAGTCGAAAAAACACCTTAAAGACAACTAGAGAAGCATTAAAAACACATCTATTCATGACAAATACCAAGAGGTGTTTTCCCACAGTGCTTCTGGTGCCTTGCCTTTTGCTTGGCCATGAGCCCTAAAGGGCTGCAGCTCCCTATGCCTTCACTTCAGCTGTACCTTCACTCCAGCTGCCAGGGGAGGGATTTCCAGAGCCTCTAGCAGTGTCTTATCCTGCTGTTCCCACGCAAATGCTCTCGGGCTGCTATTTCCATGTCCTTGTACCTTCAAACTTCAGCATTGTTGTTATGGAGGTTCTCAAGGGAAGTCACCACCACTGGTCACTACCTTCCCCTCTTTTCCTAGCCCCTCTCTGTAAGCCTTGGTTTACATTTGGACAAGCAACACAAACATTGCTGAGCAGCCAAGCAGCATGCAGCACCTCGTGCTGATCAGCAAGCGTGAACAGCATTGTATGTAGGAACAAACTAGCTGGAAGTCTGAGCAGGTACTGGAGAAAACTACGTAGATACTGTGGCGAAAAGATGAGTAGGGGAAAACACCTGCACTAGAGAGGACACACGGACAAGGATGCCTGAAGTCCTCCTTCTGCTTCTTCTTCCAGCTTGCCCCTGGGGAAGTTTGCCCTTTCTCTCTCTTCTGTCTCCTGTTTTTTCCATAAAAGTCACCTTTGCCATTGCAGTTAATCTGCGCCATCAGCTGCAGATCACACTAGTAAAGCTTCAAGTATGTTAACTTGTCGCCACATTTTTTTGTAAAAGCCTTGTTATCTGTCCCAGCAGAAGATTGGCATTTTGAGCTCTGAGACACTCTGCCACTCTTGTGTCACTGTGAAGTTTCTATGTGACTAATGCCCTTTTTCACTAGAGTGCTTCACTTCTTATTTTCTTAACCACCCAGAGAAACAGGTTTGTCAAGAGAAATGTTTGAATTGACAGCCAAGTAGACTCAAACAGAATTTGCCAAAATATAGATATGAGGCTTTCAATACTCTCTGATTGTATTGTCCTCTAATGTCAACATACATTCCCTTACTTTTTATGCATAAAACTTACCAGACAAATTAGAAGTCCAGTTTGAATAATTAAAAACTCATTGTGGTAAATGGTAAGTGCTCATTCCCTTTCTAATCTGATTGTGTTTCCACAGTGGGAAGTCTTGTGAGTCGTGCTAGTTAGGAAAAATTAGTCATGGAGTGTTTCTGTACCAGACCCAGGTATAACAGCAAAGGTGCCAAATGACAGGAAACAGTAGCCATAGTTTCAGTATATCCATATCCATAATTTCTTTTTGCTTATACTGGCTTTCAGGAAGACTCTATTGGTACATCACAGCGAATTCAGCAACATGCTGTACTGGGACAGAATTTATTTTAGATTCTTTAAATAGGCTTGAAAACAAAATTCTATTAAATCTTCTTTATTGTAATTACCTGTTGTCAGCATAGAACATATTAAACTTATCTGCTGCCATTCTGGGCTCTCAGCTGTTTTGATAAATTACTGCGGCTGCAAAAAGTCCATTTTCTGCACAGAAGGAACATTCTTCAGGCCCTCTAGGTGAAATTTTTTGGTTGTGATACAAGTTTGAGTTTGTTATAACTTTTCATAAAATATTTCAAAGAATATGATCAAGTTTTTTCTTACTGGCAAGCAGTCAGAAAACTCATCTGCTCATCTTTACCCCTGTTCTTTCAAAAGATGAGATATCATCATCTCTCATGCCAGATGAATAATCTAAAAAATATAAAATACTATTTGAATAGCAAGTAAGCAAGAGAGAAAAACACACAGTCTAAAAATGAAGTATGTCTGAAAAAAGTAAATGCAAAATTTCTCCTCTGGTACAAGACCAAGCGATCATGAAATCAAGTACTCATGGCTGATTCAGAGACTTGAACCCCAAAATCAAAACTAATTCTCAGTAACCAGTACCAGGAGGTATTCAAACTCTTAGTACACATACAAGTCAATACTGCAGATGTTACTGACATGTGAGTGGGTGGCTGAATTCAGAAATAACCCTAGAAAAATCCAGAAGAATGCCTGCCTTCTTTCCAGGGGACTTGCTTTAGCTCTTAGGTCCAGGGATTAAAGGCTCTTCCTGAGAATCCCTCCATGTCAACTGAAAGTCCTGAAATCCCAGGAACAGTTGAGGTTCATAAGTCTTGTCCCATTTGGGTCACCAAAATGCTATCAAAAATCAGGTCAAGAGGAACTTTCTAAGACTCATTTGGAGGTTTTAGAAGGCAGGGTTTCTTTTTATTTGAGCTAGACTACGCAGAGGAGAGTCTCTCTAATTGTGGATTGACTTTAACAGCATTGAACAAAGATTACATTCTCATAGAGTATACAGATGCATAATGTTTCCCAGAAAGGTTTAGGGTGGAAAAGATCTTTAATATCACGAAGTCCAGCCATATACCCTAACTCTAATAAGTCCACTATTAGATCCACCACTAAACCAGGGGAGAGAAGCCTCAAAACAATTAAAAGGACTTCAGGGCCCTGGGGAGATCACTCGAGGGCTCAGGAGCCCAAGTGGTGTTCTCCACCACTCCTTTGGTAGCAGGGGGGAATATTGAAAGAGGCAGGAAGACCCACCTCATTAATAAGTGGCTGAGAGGCTGGTGCCACCGACA